>JAQFYZ010003778.1:0-12619 GCA_034695085.1 Cylindroiulus punctatus | reverse complement strand
ATTTATTAAAGCAAAAGTACGGAACAAATTTTGCATGGTTTTGCATGGTGGAAATATTATGCAGGGTGTCCGAAAATAACCACGCATTTTCAATGGCCCTTTCGATCAGCCTTATCAGACCCCCCTGTGTGCAAGCTACATTTGACTTTACGGACACCCTGCTTTTCCACAGCCGTTCCCAGGCCTTTGCAGACGCCCCGTGAACGTGTCTTATAAAGGTTGATGAAAAATTGCTGAATTTTGGCGTATTTTCTATATCGAAACGGATGGACGCTGGAAATTGAAAACGAACTGCTATGGATTTTCGCGTCTGGCCTGTCGGCCGCGGCTATTGATTTCGGCCGAAATTGACCGATTGCCCTTTATCGAACGAGAAGAAACTGAGGCGAAAAAAACGAACAAGGCTGCCAATCATAGCGTCATAACCAGATGACGAAAGACACGGCTGTGTTGGGACACCCTGTACGTGCATTAGGTACATTTATGGACAGTCGCACTGTACATGTATGATGTTATTATAATGCATGTCATGATGTTGACAAAAATGTACATGTATTTACTGAAAATGCTGACCTTGTGAAGTCATTTTCGGAATTTTATGGTAAAATACCGAAATGCTGTGATAACTTTTTAAGGCATACAGGGTGTCGCATACGAAATTGAATACGAAATTGTTTATAGATTTTCTTCAAATTTCGCCAGATTACACGTGAAAGAAAGGCGGTACTTTATTCCCCATCTTTCGTTTTCAATCGCACGAAAATTAATAGTATTCAAGTATTAGGTTTGAAAACCTTTCCCTTTTCAAAGCTAAAAACATCTCCCAAAAAAATCCTTTATTCGAGGCACTCACAAAGCCACTCTTTCACATCTCCCTGCAACGAAATCTGATTATCGAGAAAGTACTCTTGTTTTTCAGGATAGAAAACGCTATCCAAAGCAAAATACTGAAAAGAATCGAATCTCCAAAAAAAAAGAAGAAAAAAAAGAAAAACAATAAACCCTATAGAGGAGGAAAAAAATAGGTTCGTTACCTTTTCAGAAGTATCTCAACAATTGGAAATCCAATATTTCTAACAAACCTACAGAAAATTTGATTTCTTTCTGCCCTAATTACCCACATGTAACTGAAAACACATGGAACGCACCACTGCATGGGGAAAACATTCAAAATCAACATATACCATTTTTTAAATTCAACCTTGTAAAAAGCCAGTAAATTTCAATAGATTTATATGCAAGCTTAAACTTTTAAGAATGCTCCGTTACACCAAGTCCATTTTTTGCAGTGAAAATTCTCCTGTCACCGGGTGGTGACATGTTGCCAAACATCTGGTCTATACATTGTATAATTTGCCTTGCCAAACAACAATAGTGTTTCGCTCATTTTGAACCCTCCATTGTAAAAGAGGATATTATAAAGTTTGTATAACCTATTGACATGCCATTTGACTTTACATGGTAGACGTGCCTCGAATCAAACGACCCCGTACAGATTCTCAAATCAAGGCGAATCACGCCAAGCCAAGGTACATGTATAAGTACAAACGGGAATTAACATGCATGTAAACATGTTTTACTTGCCTTGACTGAAAGTGTGCATGTAAACGTGTTATAATTGTGCACGATTACTGGGATAAACGTAACAGAAGTCTGTGTGCATAGTGTGATATAAACGTGCCTCGAATCAAGGAACCCGAATACAATGCCTGCATGAACTGTAGTCTATAAGTGAGTCAAGTAAAGGCAAGTAAAACATGTTTACATGCGTAACTTACTCTGATAAACATAACTGAAAGTCTGGTGTAAATATAGTGATACATGTGTAAACATGTAAAAAGTTTTAATGTGTAGTCCTCTGCCATCAAGCAGCCTCAACTGGCTACCCGACCCAATGAGATGATGATATATTATTGTAGCTGTCACCATTCATTGCCATAATACTCTCAAAGGGTGCGGCAATTAAACTAATAATAATAATAATAAAAATAATATTACTTGAACGTCCTATATTTCACCTATTGTATTACACGATCATTACAAAACCGACTTCACATAGCGCTTGGAATGTGAGTCGAGAAAAATGACCCTGGCAAAAGATCGCCGCCCATTGCAAAGGGCATTTTTCCGGAATCACATGTTTGCCACATGTGACCTTTGCCATGAGCTGCGATCATTTCCAGGGGCATTTTCTTCGCATAGCATCCATTCCGGGCGCTATGTGGGGCAGCATTCACGCACCAAAACGCAATTGACTGCGAATAACTTTCACAATCAAGTATGGGAGTAAGTTGCAGGATGACACATGAAATTGGGTGCCTACACCCAGAACGAACTTAGACGAACATTGGCTTGCCCAGGCTGATGGCGCTCGTCCTCGAACGTTCATGAGCTCCTCGAATGCTCGTTTCTTGCACATTCACCGAGCTCCCAATCGATAACCGTTACTGGTAAAGTTATGCAACGATAGGAATGTGACTGCACCAGGGGCTGGACGTGCAAAACGAAACGGTCAAGGCTACGCAAAAACCGTAAAACTGAGGTAAAAGATAGAAAAAACCACCATTTTAGGAAGGCTTAGCAAGTCGATGCCATCATGCCCATGAAGGTGGTCGTGTCGCATGCGCAGGGGGTGGCAGCGGGAAAGGTAGAGAAAAACACCTGGTCGGGTGCAGACTTACCTTGTTTTTCGGCAAAATCCAAAATACCGACACACCGACACACAACAACAACACTCCCTCACCCGAACCACTCGCGCTTCTTGCGATTGAGAGGCCCTCGACCGCCGCACATTGGCGCTGCCATCGCGCATACCCTAGCGCCCCCGGGCGGGATAATGAGTAAAATCGTCGACATTTAACAGCGGCGCACTCGAACTCTGATTGGCTCGTTTCGGAGCCTGTTGATAACATCGCGTCCCTAACTGGTGGCGCCATATTTTGAAATTTCCAAACAAAATGACGTAACGTTTCAGGAGTGTTAGATTCCTCCCCTCCCACAGGGGAGGATTCAACACCAAAATCAATTTCAATGGAAAAAAAGGAACAAAATAACAAAATATAGAATAGGAAAAAATAACATAAGAATAAAGAACAAATATACACTTATGTCTTCAGATCGGTCCCAAGAACAGATTCGTAGTTACGCCGCTTTTTGGAAAAGATAACCACAGATTGAGAAAACATGCATTTCATACAGAAACTTTGATAACTCTTCGGAATAAGCCAACAATGGCGGCCACGCTTTTTTATTCTACGTAGCCTGTTACGGATAGTTTTAGGTTAGGTTAGGTTAGGTCAGGTTAGGTCAGATCCAGGACACCCCTATGACCAAACCTAACCTAACCTAACCTAAAACTATCCCTATCAGGCTGTCAGGCTCCGTAGAAAAAAGCGTGGCCGCCATTGTTGGCTTATTCCGAAGAGTTACCGAAAATTTTCCAACGCTTAGGGCATGAAACCCTGCGTGGGCTTTGCACCCATTTCCGAACATTTGGAAACACCTAAAAAAAACTCATGCACGATTTGAAAAGTTGCTTGAAATATCTTACTTCCAAACGTCGCACAAAATGTGGTGGAAGATGACACGTGTTGCAAAACAAACAGTTTGACATTTCAGTCCCTTTTCGTAACATTCGGAAAAATTTGAAATTGAATTTCTGTAAAAGTTCAGAAGTAGAATGTGAAACTACAGGTATGCTGAATATCTTCCTTTTTGAAGACTTACGTGGAATGTGGCCAACGAATAACGGTTTCACAAAATATTCAAAATCATCCACTGATTGCAAATATTCGAAAAATTAACACGAGAAAAGTTTGGAAAACGATCACAAACATATTGCTCGTGAACTTTACAGAACTAGAAAAAAAACTCGTACAAAATAATACTGACAATCCTTATTTTCAGGATATTTGTGCTTTTCGTAACATTCGGAAAAATTTGAAATTGAATTTCTGTAAAAGTTCAGAAGTAGAATGTGAAACTACAGGTATGCTGAATATCTTCCTTTTTGAAGACTTACGTGGAATGTGGCCAACGAATAACGGTTTCACAAAATATTCAAAATCATCCACTGATTGCAAATATTCGAAAAATTAACACGAGAAAAGTTTGGAAAACGATCACAAACATATTGCTCGTGAACTTTACAGAACTAGAAAAAAAACTCGTACAAAATAATACTGACAATCCTTATTTTCAGGATATTTGTGCATGTACATGAAAGGCCAAATAGCAACCATTCTAAAATTGGCAAAGATTGAAAAAAATATGGAAAACTAAACTCCACAACATTTTGGGGAAATACCCAAAGATAAAGTGATTAAATTTTGACAAAAATAAAGAGTGAAATAAGTGAAAGAGTACAAACAGCAGAGCTGAATGAATGTTTTTTTTAAAATTACCCCAAAGGCTTTTGTAGAATTTGGAAGGTAAAAAATAGGTAGCAAAACCTGGTCAAACACATAACAACAAAAATACATTCCTGAAATATGGAAAACAATACCAAAAACTAAAATCCACAATTTAGTCATGAAACCAAGAATTTAAATTCGCAAAATTTAGACAAGAACCAAAAATCGAAGCCAATGAAACCATTTCCATGTCATTTCCAGTCCGATTTGACCAAAACAGCTTCATGCCTTGCGTCATGAAAGGGCTCCAAGCGTAAAGAAACTGCTTCGACTAGAAGAACGGAGACAATTGCATTTTATACAAGTTTCACGAGAGAGCCGGAGGACGAGCATATGCCCTCACGTTCAAGGCACCTGACGAGGCGAGGTCAAAGGGTCACGACGAAGTAATGCCAGTCTGCACACTAGTATGCAGATAGTCCGTCAACCACGGCACAGTGACCGACAGCGTCTGTACGTATAAGAGGTTCTCGCATAACTGAATCACTTCTTGAAAGGGTCCAAGACAAGCAGCACTTCCCCTATTGCTTCTTCGCTATCGAAGCCCTCAGCCAGAAACAGGACCTTGATGTTATCCTGCAGGTAGCAGTCCAGGACACTCCAGCTCTCGAACAGCTTAATAGCATTCTTCAGCGTTTCTGCTGCAACACATTCAGCTACAAATGAGAATAATCTGGTATTACAAACCACCGGTCGAAATAAATGCCATTAACTCAAGACATTTTATTAATAAGTAGAACAAAAGAACACTCACAGCATTCGATTAGACCTTGGCTGTTTTTATCCTGCACAGTTTTCTGCACCAATCTTACGAACGCGTTCTCCTCCATCTCGTTTTGTACTAATTGAGCGAGGGAGCGACACACGTGCCAATAGCCCTCCAGAAAAGGTGCCAGGATATTCCGGAACAGTTTTAATTTCTGAATGTTACCTCCTTCCAGGTTCACCTAAAATGCAGGTAGAATAATGAGACACAGTTGAGTCTTGGAACAAAGTCGCTGTAATTTTATTAAATATTAGCAGAATTTCTGCCAGACTATATCCAAAATTGGTAAAAACTTTTGAAGCACTTGCCTTTAATCGCACGTCAGAACAAATATAATCATCTTCTTCTTCACTGGCATCACTGAATTGAAAATTTCTGACATACTCTCTCGAATAGTTGCCATCACCACGTTGGTCGACCCCTTCCTAAAATGTACAAGAAATTGAAGAAGAAACTAAAAGCATGATTCCAATCACTGCCGAAGAGACTGCCCCCACTTACATTTTCACGAGCGAGAAATTCCGTGTTGATAAATTCTTGAATGACATCGGTCAAGTAAGCCTCGAGAGTTTGGCAGGGCTGAAGAACCATTTTTTTAAGAAACATTTAAGAGAGAATTTTTGCTTTTTAGAAACTAAACTTGTCTTTACAGGAGTACTTACAAGAATGTTCAAAAGCTATTTTTTTTTAGAAAATTCGCTACTCCCAATTTTAGACAATACAGTAGTTATTGAGAAATAAGACACTCACCGCAGTAAGGATAAACTCGTACTGCAAGATATGACAGAGATCGAGGGACTTTTCCAGGAGCTGATTCTGGGACACGGTCAGTTTCGAGTCGCAATCTTGTGCAGCGTTCAGTTCCTCACCCAGAAGGGCAAACAGAGAATTTGCTAAATTTAAATTTCACTGCATTAATAACATGAATACAAACTGAGGCCTCATTAATTAAGTCAATTCTGAGGGCTTTCTTATTAAAAGTCAATATCTGGTGACATATCTGTGTTTGCAGCAGTGTACCAAAGTCAACTGAATTGAATGAAATAATGCTGGACCACCAAATGGCTCTCAACTCTATTTTGAGTGTCAAAGGGATTGCTACCCACCAATGATGGCGTCACCGAGGAATGCCGACAGTGCCACGTTGGAATAGTAGGCCACTTCTAGCACTCGTGGTACTTCCAGGTTAGCCTTGATGAAAGCCAGATCACAGTCGTCCTGGGGCCGTAGTGGCTTGTTTGAGGGGGTGGCCACGTGCACGAGCTCCTCCCCCAGAAGATTGAGGGCATGTACGACGATGTCCTTGGGACTGCCAGAGAAGCCAGCCTGCCTGCCACGGACACCCAGCTCGTCCCACAGCCAGTTGAAGTCTTGGATTAGCGATCGCAGCAGGACACCCTAGTCAAAGCAAACGAAAACGTTTTTAAAATGTGTAAACACTATTACAGAAAAAAATGAAATTCCGTACCGATAAAGGGATTACAGAATTATCAAAGCACTAGTTCATCCTAAGTTCATCGATAATCGTTATAATAATATAAATTCGATAAATCGTCATAATTAGATTCCTAGCTTTTACTCTGTAGACATTCTTTGATAGTTGGCTTTCTCAAAAAAAAGAGAAAATATGTACAAAGTACTCGCCTTTCTATATTTATTCAGCAGCAAAAACGCCACCAAATTGGTGCTCATCAGAGCCGTGGAATGTACAGCATCTACACAGAACACGACAATAAATGAAATGTGATTCTTCAGCAGACAGACTCCCAAATAGAAGTGTTAATATTCACCATAAAGCACGTGTTCTGCCAGCTCCCTGACCAACTGCCTCTGATCCTCAATGACGATGTCGGTACCATAAAGCGATGCACTGCTCGAAATCCTACGAAGCATTTGCTGCGGGGAGGAGGGAACATCTAGGAAGCTTCGTGGATTGGTTGGAGTGTACGTGACGGCAGCCTGGACAAATTCCTGGAATTTGGGCAAATACCAAAATATTTTTTTAAATAAATCACTAGATGAAGAATAATATTATATAATATCTCTCGGCATCATTTTTTGAGATTACCTTTTACCATAATATAAAACATTTCAAAAGAATGCTATTCTAAAAATCGTCTTAGTATAAAATAGAAAAACACATAGGTTTAATGCACATTTAATCAATCAGGCCACATCTGTAGAGATCCAAACTTGCAATGTTAGCCCAGGATTTTTGGATTACTCCATTGAGTTCCTTTTTATGACACCATTGGGGAAATTAGTTATAGTCAAGAGTTCAACGTGGTAAGTGCAATCTCTATAAATAAAAATGGCTTAAAAGTAACATCTAAAGTGACCAAAGTTACCCCGATTGACTGTTTAAGATCATGCACTAATTTAGGAGCACCACAGCTGAAATTTTCAGAAAAAGTAGATCACAAGTAATGAATTTTAGCCAAAAGCCTTATTTGGCAAGTAGTTTAACATTAAAATTCGGGCATACGGGCAAAATTCTATGACCAGAATGAGAGATTCCTTGACTTTTTCCACCCAAATTCCATGACTTTTTAGATTTTTCCACGTCGTAGGAATCCTGAAACGTCTCAATTCTTTTTCGTGAAAGGAAACGACTTACTATTAATAATCTCGTTATTTACAAATGAATACTCGCCCTCATAGAAAATGGCCGTGCGAAATCGACCCGCACAGACCCATAATGGCTCCTGAAAGTTTTATAGATTCCACGGACGGCTGAAGCGAAATTCTCCATCACTTTGGGCTTGCCCTGCATTGTTACAAAAAGTGAAAAATTAGCACCACGATGGGGCCTTGCTGGTGGTTGTCACGAGACTGCCAATTCTGACCATCTGTTCGGAGATGAAGCTTCCGTCAAGAAGTTTGTCGTAACTGATGCCCACGGGCACAAAATAGATGTCCTCGATGGAGCCATCCAGGAAGGCATCGACAACGACGGACAGCAGCCCCGCCTTGGGGAGGCAGGCCTTGCCGCTCCTGGATCTTCCTCCCTCGATGAAAAATTCCAGGCTGTGACCCTCATTCAGGCTCTGCTCCATGTACTGAAAGAGGAAAAACGTTAACAAATCTTTCGAATCAAACTGTTCTGTAGCAGAATTGAAAAATATAACGTCAAACTTACTGTATGAAGTACGGAACGGTAGACAAAATCCTTTTTGCCCTTTTTCGGATCTAACTTCCTCTTAATAAAAAAACCTCCAAGGCCATTCATCAGATGCCTATAAACAATGAATCGAATATTTAGCACAAATCTCATTATGCACTCGATGAGCAATTTTTGTGCAAACCATGAAAGCATTTCTAATCAAAAAGCTCATTTTTATTAGTTGTTTGTTTCAAACAGAGCAAGAAAATTACCCTTCTATATCTTACAAATGCATATTTGTTATTTTGAAAAATTAGCTGTTGTATTACCCGAACACTGGAATGCGCAGGTTATCCCCCGCCGCGACAAGAGGGGCCTTCACTTCGTAGTTGTACAAGATGAAGGTAACCAAAATATAATCCAAATGGCTGCGGTGGAGTGGCAGGTACACCACTGGTACAGAAGACTGAAAAAAGGGCAGTTATGTGTAAATTATTGCCAGGTAAAAGATCGATTATGTACGGGACCTCAGGCTCAAAGCATATGCTCACTTTGTTGAGTTTCTTGATCATGTCCAGCTGGGACTTCTGCACCTGTATGGATGACAGTAGCCGTCCAAGAACCTTGAACAAAACCCATGCGGTTAACCTAAATTAACAAAATAGGTTAAATTGCCAGATCAGAATTTAATATGGCACTTTATTCAGCCCATTCAGAACGGATCCTTGCCTTATGAGCAATGTTGAAATTCGGGCTTTCATCATGTTCAAAATATGTGCAGCCCTCTTGCGGTGCACAGCGAGCAGTTTCGAGTAGGTAGCATCTTCTACTGCAAAGTCTGCCAGGTGTAGCAAATTTAAAGTTAAAAGGTCAAAATAAGGATGTTTACAATGTCAAAGGAATAATTATTCACATCCAAGCTGACGTAATGAAAAATGCTGTCAAGGTTGTCTGATGGAGTTGTTAGAGAAAAGTTATCGAGTTGTCTACAAGTTTTCAAGATTGTTGGCAAACGGTTTCAAGGTTTGCAAAAATTATAGCTGTTGTACAATTTAAGTCATCGGAAAACATTCAGCATTGTCAAGTTATTCATGAACAGGAGTGTCATTGGGAAAAGCTTGAGGTTGTCAGGAAAAGTGGGGGAGAAACTATCAAAGCAAACTGCACATGCATTGCATTAGGAATAATTTTTTAACACGCTATTTACCTTCCATGTCAGACGTGGCAGCATTTTCGATAGCATTCTGCACACTAAAAACATAACGCCAAAAGTTAGTCAATGATTAGTTTTCATGTCAGTGCAACACGATGGCAGAGTGACAGTCATTACCGTTCACTGTTCAATGTGCATTCAGCAGCATCTGGATATACAAAGCTCGCCTTCGTCTTGAGAATATGTGCAAGGTAGTGGAACTTTCTCACCAGGAAGTTATTCTCGCTGAAAAAGTTTAATTTAGGTCATCAAATATGCATGCTGAAAACGTTTGGTCATAGGTTTTACAATTTACCGAATTTGCGAAACATGCGTATTTCAATGTCACTTTTTAGGTCTTGGAAAAGATTTTGCTATTTTGAACAGGGAAACAGGGCGACGAACGGAAAACATATTTAAATTTGCGTTTTCGCCTTAGTTCTGTGGTCTTTGGGTTCTTTCTGTGGTTGCTGCAGTGTTGTGAAAAATAATGCAAAACAAGATTCCAAATATGCCATAAAAAATTGGACATTCTAAAACTGAAAGACTGAAAATCCAGGAATATATTATAATTTTTACAAATTTTGAACAGCGTTTTATTCCTTGATGAAGACATGTTGCATTTGTGGTAAAGCTGCTTCAAGGGTAATTTATTCCAACTATTTTGCGAGTTGCCCATGCTACTCTGACATCTCCAGTAATTTTGAGAAACAACCAATTTCTCTCAATTGACATAAATTAGTGGACCAATAATTACTAGACTTGATAATTACGTGTTCATGGTGGACACTAATAGGATATTTCTCAACCCCAAAGACTGTCCTTCAGAGAAGGTTTTCTAAAAAGAAATAGAAGATGGTATTAAAATGATGGTAACGCATAAAAAATACCAGCCAAAAGTTCAGTTCTGAAGGCCAACAAATTGACAATCGTTTTCCGATTTCCTAAAATCAAGTCGATCAACTCTTGTCATGGCACATTTCATGGCCACCATCACTCAATGCTAGCCTAACAAGGTCAAGGGACAGCGTCTGGCCAGCAAGACTGTGCATCGTGGTTTTCACACGCGAGGACATATACTATCATGTTCCCAGAGTTTCTTGAACTGGCTATAATGAGCAACAGTTCAAGGAAAGCGCAAAACCTTAAAAAATTGACAGAATGTCAAGACTAGCTACTCCATACATCAAGGCTTTGCAATATTGAGCGAATTTGGAAAACAAATCACTGAGAATCCATAAGGTATAGACCCAAACAGAGAAAAGCTTAGTAAGACTAAATACTTTGAATGTGAGTTCCAATATTTTCAAACCATGCATCCTAGAAATTTTCCCATTAAAAATTTTTTTTTTATTTTATTTCACCAGATAAGTCTTGCTGGCAGACATGCACTTTTTTCAACTTTTATCATTTTATCATTAGCACTTTGATCATTATCAATATAATCAACAATGACATTTTCAATAATCCTTTTGTTCCCTTTCACCCATCCATTTTTAATTGTAACCATTCATCATTTATCTAAGGTGTAATGTGCAAATTTTATCTATTTCTAGTCTGATGTACATGTAACTCAGGGACATAAGCTAAGTCGCTATTCTACAGATGCATTTATTTGCCCTCGGCCAAGGTGAAGGGGCGTGGCTACTCTGCCATGATGTCTCTTCCTCCCAGGATCAGTATCGTCACTTTGGGACCAACTCACCCGCAGACTCGGCGAGCACTTGCTGCAGCAGAAGCGCCTTCCTGTCTTCGAACCATCACATTCCGGAAACAGCGTAGGCATGCTTTTGAACTGACAGAGTGCACCGAACGCCCCCTTGGTCTGAAATGAAACAAAGAGCAGAAATCAGCTTCAATGCTGTCTTCTAAAGGAAGTCGAGCTTTGGAAGTTGGCCAAAGGCACGGCTCTGACAAATGCAAATGTGGAAGAGGATTCCTCCGATCCCTGTAGCACTAAATACAACCAGCGACTGCCACTGAAGAAATTTCACAGAAGATTCAACATGGCGGCCATTCCAAAACCATTCCACAACTGTTAACACACTGTGCTCATGCACAGTTGCCACTTCATCGAAGGGCTTCTGAGATGGTTAATTGCACTTTTCCACTTTTACCCACTTAATTTATCACAGTCAAACAGTACAAATTTAACCACGATGCTTAATTCCCCAAATTCGTGCTGCTTGACTGAAAAATAGAGTGGATAAAAGTGGGAAAGTTCATTAATTCCAGTCACCTGTTGATGAGTAAGTCTAGTGGTTAATTGCAAGCTACCAGGTGAGACAGGGTTTGTTTATCAGTCTAGTCAAACATGGCAACTTCACAGGATCCATTAACTGATAGGACATTTGTCACAGATGTCATCTTACGACTCGGCTCGCTCTAGGAATGGACGATTTCACCAAGCTTGATCACCATATATATAACATTATGGCAGCTTAAAATTCACAACATCGCTTCACCAGGTGTGGGAAAAACTAGATTCGATCAATTCAATGCCAAGTCACTGGGGGTGGAAGCACATATCGATAACTTATTGATGCCTTATTAATCTTGGAAAGCTTATCGATGTATTTGCACATTAACTTTGGTGATATGCTGCATGCAAAACGCGTAGCAAATTATTGAAATTGCTGCCATAATTTTTAGGCACCCTGTATGTAGAAATGTTCTTCACAACTATAAATTTATTCTTGCAATCACATTTTCTACAGTAACTAGATTTTCGACATATCTTTTCAGAACCTTGTCGTTTTTCAAGAAATTATTCTTCAGAACTTTTGATTTTTATATAAGAACCACGATATTTCATTTAAAGAAAGTTTCCATTTAACAATATTTTCTGTGCAAGGTTTTGAAAAGAATTTTAGGTGGGCCAAAGGGACTTTGATAGATAGAGACTCGACCACATTTCTACATTTCCTTGTTTTTTTAATAAAGCTCGTTAATTAATTTCGAATTAGTCTTGACTCAAAACTAACAAATGTGTTTGAACCTTAAACGAAAACTCCAAGAAACTTCTGGGTTGGGGAGAGGGAACTGTGCAACCTGAGTACGGTAATGGGACATCAACGTCCATATCAAGATGGCCTCCAAATCTCAGGTTCTATGAGAATTTTCTAGGGAAAGGCCTCAGTAAGCAT
>JAQFYZ010003777.1:0-12620 GCA_034695085.1 Cylindroiulus punctatus | reverse complement strand
AGACGTAACTTGATACGCTATTGAATTCCGTTAAGAAATAGCGTATCACGCTACGATCTCCTAAAACTCTCTATTAAAACGATAACGGCCAATTATTTCCCCGTCGGTAATCCAGTTTCCCCATTGCGCCTTAATTGTCCGTAAACGGATTTATGATTTTCACGAGGTTTATGTTAGTTTTTTTTGGTCGATTTTTAATTTTTTTTTTTCTGGATTCAAATGACACGCGCTTTGGGGGAGCGTTATTGTTAATCTGAAATAGAACGAGGCCAGCGAAATTCGGGAAAAGTCAAGGAAACCCCCAAGACCAGAAAAACTCCAAAACTGCTGGATTACTCGCTTTTTCTCTCCTATCACTTTTATGAGGTCGTGCTCAACTAATCATTGTTGTCATGCCCGAAATTATGTTAATTGCGGTCTAATTAGGTCACGAGCCGCGGTTGATGAAACGTGTTCCACTAACTCAATGTGGTTAATTTGAAAAATCAATTTGAAAAATTCCCGAAAATCGCACGTGTTGTTTTAGCACGTCAAAAAGTCAAAGTGATACAAAATGGACAAAATTTTGAGAGCCAAAATGTGTGTCATCTGAACAGCCATGGTCAAAGCAGAGTAATCCTTGTATACAGCTCAACTTGTTCCATGAAATCAAGAAATTTCTAAAAATTTCAAATGCCAGATCAACTCCTATGCCCACCTTGCAACATAATTTCACCCAAATTTCCTGTACTTTTTCTGCAAATTTTCTGGAAATTGATCAAAACCTATGTCCACTCAGGGTTATCTTAATTGCAATTCCATGTAAATATTTACACACTTAAGAACTAAGAAATATGTGCCATGAGCTATGATCTAGCCCTCAGCAGAAAATTTGCAAAAACTTGCAAAAATTTGGGAAAAAAATATTTTGACAATTAGTATACAATGTAACTGCTTAATTACCATGCCCTGTGTACAGCTGAGCATTTTGGCATAATATTTTGTACTATAATATATTTATTTACAAATATAGTTTATTCTATAAGAAATGTCAAAGCAAAAGTATGCTAAATTTTTTTTGCCCATGGACCTAAAAAGCCTATTAATGGCAGCTTATTGGACCATCTGACAAAATTTCTGCAAAATTGCTATCAAACCTGTAAAAATTAGCTGAGAAATACAGTTATAAATGAATTCATATGGCCCTAAACTATAGAAACAAGCCCAACTCAAACATGTGATCCCTTTGCTCAAACCCTAATGTCAGATTGTGACATTAGTAAAGTGTTCAAATCCCAACACCATGACTGTTTTCAGGCCCATGCTCCCAAACCTGGGGCCTGAAGTAAGTGTGGTCAGCCTTGCTTGAAGACCCTAATTCCCAAACCCCAGTCATTGTCAGGGTGCTATTTTGCCACCAGCATTACACCCAACCTGCCATGAAGAGATACCATCTCTGGGAAAATCCCTCCTCCCCTTTCTTCCCAAATTGTGGCCTTTCAGAAAAAAAACATTGTAATTGATAACGAGCGTGTGCAGTGAAACGAGATATGACCTCCTGGTGGTTGTCAAAGAGACCCTTGAGGAGGGTAACTGTGCTCAGAGTAAACAGTGGAAACCACCACCCAGCTAGGGGGAGTAGGGAGAGAGTAGCCCACCAGGATCCACTTACTCAATTGTGGTGTTTAGAAGCAGCTGTCACAATAGCCACAGCTCAACTCAACTCAGTGCCACAGTTGGGGGGTCAAACACAAAGGTCAATTCAATGCATGATTGACCCTAACAGGAGCTGGTTGGGCTTAAGATGCACAATCATTAACCCATCAAAGCCTCAAAAGGAGTGTTTAGATAGTGTGGAAGATAAAATAACTGGAAGGCTACAAAATAGATCTTCCTCATCAATCCATGCTGTAATATAACCATCAAAACAAAATGGGACATGTCCGGTTCGGTCATTCCATGCTGTAATATAACTAACAAAACAAAATAGGACACATCTGGTTCCATCCTTCCAGCGTGTGTGTACCAAGCGCAAAGGGGATTACCCTTATGGCTGTTGATATTTAGAAATGTGTTGGCTGTACATGGTCGATGTCTAATATGGAGGGAAGTGATGGGGGAAGATCCTTCCATGCTGTAATACAGTGTATAACCAACAAAACGTAATGGGACACGTCCGGTAACTCCGGTTCCATCATTCCATGATGTAATACAGTGTATAACCAACAAAACAAAATAGGATACGTCCAGTTTGGTCATTCCATGCTGTATTATAACCAACAAAACAAAATAGGACACGTCCGGTTCAGTCATTCCATGCTGTAATCAACCAACAAAACAAAGTAGGATATGTCCGGTTCCATCATTCCATGCTGTAATACAGTGTATAACCAACAAAACATAATGGGACACATCCGGTAACTCCGGTTCCATCATTCCATGCTGTAATACAGTGTATAACCAACAAAACATAATGGGACACATCCGGTAACTCCGGTTCCATCATTCCATGCTGTAATACATTGTATAACCAACAAAACAAAATAGGATACGTCCGGTTTGGTCATTCCATGCCGTAATATAACTATCAAAACAAAATAGGACAGGGCCGGCTCCATCATTCCATGCTGTAATATAACCAACAAGACAAATATGACATGTCCGGTTCCATCATTCCATGATGTAATATAACCAAGAAGACAAATAAGACACGTCCAGTTCCACCATTCCATGCTGTAATATTTATTATTATTATTATCCGTTCAGTCGTTGCCGACTCTCGGAGACTTCATAAGCCAACATTCTCCATTTTGTTCTGTCGAGCACAGCTTTCTTCAGCTGTGCAATGGTCATATTGGTGTCAGTTTTGATGGTATCAATCCAACATTTCGCTGCCTTCCTCTTCTTCTAGTTCCACTGACCATGCCCAGCATCACATCCTTTTCCAATGCATGGGCACGCATAATGCATTCTCGTTATGTTTATTAAAATGTTTGGTCAGAGACAGGTTGCACGTGTTAGTGTTCTCAATAGGTGAATGTGTTCTGGACCAGTTTGATCCAAATTGGTTGATGTGTTGATTGAGGTTACTTAGTTCAAAGTCATTGGATATCTGAGAGTAAGTTCTAGATTTCGGTCACTAAAATAACCTCAGCTTCCAAATTAACAAGTGTCATATTTGTGTTACAAACATGAGTAGCATGTTCCACACATGTTTCGCAATGGACTTGATCAATGAAACATGCATGAATCCAGTTACAGTACATGCTATGCCATAACACTTCGCGATCATTACGAACACAAGCGACATGTTCTGGGCTTGTATCCTTCCATCATGACTCCGTCAAGGAACATGTTCTTTTGTCGATGAGTTCCCACACACATGTTCTAGGCACCCAACACGAGTAGCACGTGTTCCAGACATGTTCCCAAATCAAGGCAACATAAACACAACGGATTCAGTAACCATTCCCAACAGTTTCATTCCTCAACATGTTCAGCGTCCTACACGTTTACAAGAATGCTAAATCCCGTTTCTTTGCCATTGCAGGTGAAAGTGTGGTTCCAAAACCGGCGGATAAAATGGCGGAAGCAGCACCTGGAGATGCAGCAGGCCCGCCTGGCCAAGATCCGGGAGGCCAATGGAGATCCGCAGGATCCATTCGCGGAGGATCTGGCAGAATCTTCAGAAGAGGACATCCCATGATGACTACTTTGAGACTCTTATCCAATTAATTTATGTTTCGGCCACCAGGGGCGCTGTTCCGGATCCGCCGCTAGGGGCGCTGCCAGGACAGGGTGACCACGTGATCGCGTCACTTCCGATCACGTGGGCATGGCATGACGATGTGATGGAGGGAGTTTGTACCACCGAAAATTAGTGACGTTGCATGGGTCACTTTGATGGAAGCTTCTGAAAGTACACTTGATACACAACTTTTGGGAATTTTCATTTCTTAAAAAATGATTGTCTATATAACTTATTTCTCTGAAATCAACGAAAATTTGACGTTGAGAGTTGACAGAATTTGGTTGGACTCTGCAAGAGCCAAGAGTCTTGTGTGAAACCCGATGCCTGAGTTGTGATATATTGTGAATAATTGAAATAACTGTGCCACATTCCAGTATTTGCTATTTGTGAATCAAAAACGGACCTCTTGTACATACTCCGTTTCTAAGTGTGTTTTTAGTCGAGAGATTTGATAATATGTAAAAATAAATATTTTCATTTACTTAACACGTGCATTTCAACTGCTTTATGGATTTCACTTGTGAAATTTCAGGACCTATCGTCTTTGTTCAGTCATGATGTAAACGTGACTAGACACTTAGCGCAGCACCACCAAAAATGTTAACTTACCAAATTATCCTATTTTTTGGTACGCTGCAAACTTTGGTACGTGTGGAGTGCGCCAAAAGATTTTGATAAATAATTAGCCCTATAATCGGCCGGTTTTTTTTTTTTTTTTTTTTTTTTTTTTTTTTTGCGGATGTCAATTTTAATGAAATAAGTGGTTAATTTTGTATTAAACTAATAGTGTAGGCCCCGTCGTCTAATATATTTATAATTGTTTTTGGTATGAAAACTGCCTCAAAAGTGCTTTTTCGACGTGTTTTCAATCAACACTTAGCGCAGCACCACCAAACTGTCCATACGAAAATGTTAACTTAACCAAATTATCCTATTTTTTGGTACGCTGCAAACTTTGGTACGTGTGGAGTGCGCCTAAAAATTTTGCTGAATACTTAGCGCCATCTTTTGCCGGTGTGAATTTTAATGAAATAAGGGGCTAATTTGGGATTAAACTTATAGTGTAGGCCCCGCCTAATATGTTTATAATTATTTTCGGCCTGAAAACTGCCTCAAAAGTGCTTTTTCGAGGCGTTTTCAATGATGCGCAATAGAACCCATTGTACCGATAATGTGTCTTCTGCGCATCCCTCCACACGTGACTGAACATAACCAATGACAGTGAAGAATTTGTTTCCTGTGTCACATCTGAGTTCTCCGTATCCATGCTCACCAAAAACTGCCTCTATTTTGGTGAGGAAACCAGTATTTGGTAACGGAAAAGTCAAACTGACGAAATACTTTTTCGTATTTAATTTTTTTTTCATACTTTGGTGGTGCTGCGCTAAGTGTCTACTTTTGCATGATTACATCTTCAACGAGACTTACAGAAGCTTGATGAGCAGTTGACATGATCTGCCAAGGCGCTTTTTGCAGAAGTTGATGAGCAGAACACATTGTCTACTGTAGGTGGCGCTGCATGACACCAAGTGCCAAATCGATGGGCGCGTCTAATTTATAGCTTTAATTAGCGCAGGCCTTCGTTTTTCCCACTTTTGGGTGCATTTTTTTGGCGGCCAATCCCTGCTCGGCCGCCATATTTCACAGCTGATTTCCAATAATTTTCCGCGCAACAAAAGCGCACAAAGCGGGCCAGGGTTTGACAAATTTTAATTGGAATTTCTGGAATTCCTAGCGTCGCATATTGGCTCCGGTGCCATTGTTATGCCCTCCCCAGTTATGCTAACATGGTCCGCCATCTTGCTTTTAATAAGCGCCGGATCGATGGGAGGCCTAGGGGGCGCCACCGCACATTCCGCTGGCTTCCTTTTTCCGCATATCCGGTTTTTCTTAGTGATATTACTTATTCTTTTGCATGCCGGCAAGTGCCTGAAAATAGGCCCGAATGAAATGTCATTTTTTTATAAAAAATGCAAGTACAAATGTGTTTCTTATGTTTCATAGAATTTGTGCACCATTTTCCTTAATGTCAAGTGGATTCTACATGTATTAATGCGACAAGACGCCATAAAATCCCAGAATAACAATGTCCAGTTACATGTGGTACATGACCTGCTCTGGCAAGGACACTATGAGCAAGACATCTTAATGCTCGCAGGCTGACAGTGATTGCCTGGCGGTTAGGAGCAGCTAAAGCAGAAATTATGTGGTTAGGATATTTTTGGATAAATGAAAAAAAAAAGAAAAAAGAAAAAATGAGCTACACTAGATATACTACAATGTAGATGCACAAAGATACACTATTCCGCCATACGTGCTATGAGAAAGTGGACTTCTCCTAATAGCTCAAAGGTTGGCAGTGATTGCCTGACGGTAGGGGCAGCTAAATCAGAAATTGCATAGTTAGTGTACAGGTTAGGTTAGTTTGAGCACAAAATAACAAAAAAGGATAACTTGCCACAGGTAGGGTATGTGCCATTCTTGTTAAGGGTTTCCCCAGAAATGCAATTTTCAATTTCCCTGATATTTCCCTGACTTTCCCAGATTAAAAAAAATATTCCTGGCCATTAAAAAACGCTACATTAATTGTTCACTGGTTATAAACATGAATTTAATACAAATTTTAAAAGAAACCAGTATCGGAGCACTTATTTTGATAAAAAGCTTCAAATTTAAAAACGCCATTATTGATCACTTCCACAGAATTGTTTGCTCAATTGATAGCTTGCGTTTGTTGACATTTGTGTCAAGAAATTTGTTAAGTTTTCCTGACTTTTATAAAATAAATAAATCATCGTTGACTTTCCCTGGTTTTTCCAGGCTTTCCCAACTTTCCAGGTTGTCCAGGTCTGGGGGAACTTGTTATATACTGCAAACCATGCATGGTCTTTTCAACTTCCCAAACTTGTAAATTTCATTAAACATCTCCCTGACCTTTGCAATGTAAAAATAAGATATAGGCATAAGGAATGCTACATTTACTTCCCTCAGTATAATCGAATTGATTGGATTGATTGATAGAATAGAATATGATTCAAATTTAAACAATTCTGGTGATAAATGTGCATAATGTATCATGTACATGATAGAATGTGCTTGATGGAGCATCCTTCAGGTTTGTAAATTTTTTAAACATCTCCCTGACCTTTTGAAATGCAAAAATAAGATATGCATAAGGAATGCTACATTTACTTCCCTCAACAGAATCGATGATTATTGAATTTTAAACAATACACTGATGATACATGTGCATGATGTATCATTTATATGATAGAATGTGCACGATGTAATATCATTTATAATCTGATAGAATGTGCTTGATGGAGCATCCTTCAGGTACGTTAGTGGCGCGCCACCTAGCGGCTCTTCCGGTTGGGCTGTGGGTGAGGGCCCCGGGCAGGGGCTGGATCAATTTGTTAAAAAAGCAATAATGTTGTCATCGGTTTGATGAGGCCAGACAGGGTCATTCATTAAGCGCTGAGCAGGGGGAACATGGCAGGTCTGAATAGAGGGGAGCCATAAGGGCGCTTTTGTTATTAAATAAGCAATGAAATATTTAAGCCGCGAAATAAGCTGCGAATGCGTGTCAATTTTGCGCCGGAAGCTACGACTGAATCAATCGGAAGCGAAAAAATCGACAGCTTCAGGAATTCCGCGGTTTTGGCGGAATTTGCCAGCCCCGAAAACGCTTTTTCCAACTGATTTGACGACAGATTTTCCCACGCACCACCTTTTTCCGATTTAATTTTGTCCAAAAACGACATGTTCTGACAGCTTGGAATGAAGCAATGAAGACGTTTTCTACCTATTCCAACTGTGAAAGTGATGTCTGACATGTAAATTCGGCATAATTTAGACGTGGCTCAGTATATTGGCATCAGTAAGATAACTTGCCAATTTCATTAAACCCAGAAATGAATTTCAAACATCTATTTCAATCTAAACACATCTATACAGCTTTAGTTGAAATGTTTAAGGCCCATTAAAAAGGATTTTTTGCAATTGAACTTTGATAATTTTGGACAGCTATGACAATTGAAAAGACATTTCGTTTTTAGAATTTGTCCAGATATTCTTTATTTTGCCAACGACAGTAAATCTCTTAGATTCCTATTCAGATGGCAGGTGCTGCCATCTATCGCCCATAAAGCAAAATAAAAGGTCAAACATAGAATTATCGTTTTTATTAATATCATATACATTTCCATAAGTTGTCAAGAGCGCATACCAAAAAACGCGAGTTCCTGTTAATGTTTACAAAAAAATTATGTTAATATGTTGATCAGGAAAGGAGAAACTGTATTTGATAATTTTATGCAGGGTGTCCGCAAAGTCACAACGCACTTTCAATGGGCCATAATTAGTTTGAAATTAAAACCAATCCTGCATAGAAAGTACCATATTTTTTGAATACAGATACCCAAATCAAGTATCCTAAAGTCAACTAAATATAGGTGAAACAGGTTTACAAGACTGACTTAATCAGGTTAAGGTATCTCAAACCTGCACGTAAACAGTGTCACTCTTACCAATCCTGCATACAGTATATACAGCGTACATGTATAGAAAGTGTCATATTTTTTCGATGTCAAGTAGCCTAAAGTCAAGTAAAGGCGGGTAAAACACGTTTACACGGTTGACTTAATTCGATGAAGGTATTTCAAACCCGCATGTAAACATTGTGTCATCCCACATTTGAAGAGCGACCTAACGCAACCTAACCTAAACACGTTCAAATGTGTAACTTGATTAGTTGAAGGCATCTCAAACCTGCATGTAACCGTATAGAGTCACTATTATTTTCGCCAAAACCTGCACAGAAAGCGCCATATGTGTTGGGTTTGGAGTATCCTTAGTCAAGTAAAGGCAGTTAAAACCGTTTACATGCAGGTTAAGGATTATCGAACCTGCATGTAAACACAGTGTCAGTTTCTCATTAAAATCAATCCTGCATAGAAATTGGCATATTTGCGGACCTCACGATCCCTGGCACCTGGTTCCAGGGGGCGCTATATGGGTAGCGCCCCTCTAACGCGTGCTCCAGGGGCGAACACCCTAAAAAATGTGCCATGCACCTATGCATTAGCTCGTTATCAGAAAACTGCGAAAGTGCATTAAGCACCGAGTCCGCAGCCAGCTTATCATCACTGGCTGCATTTTGATCACCGAAATCTCGCCCCTGGACGACACGACGGGGTTCGGAGGCACCGACAGCCAGGCGTGACGCATGCGTCCCAGTGGGTCACAGGACACCAACAGTGACCTCACGTTGCTCGGAGCGCCGTTGCTAATTAACTGCGAGCAGCCCTCGCCTACCTTGTATATTTGATTATTTGATTCATGCATCACTGCACGCCACCCGGTGTCTCCAACATTGCGTGGCCTTGATGCATTCAGCACTGCATGCCTCTTGGTGTCTTCAACATTGTGTACCCTTGATGCATTGATTGCATTCAGCATTGCATGCCTTTTGGTGTCTTCAACATTGCATGCCTCTTGATGCATTCAACACTGCATGTATCTTGGTGTCTTGAACATTGCATGCCTCTTGATGCATTCAACTTTGCATGCCTTTTGGTGTCTTCAACATTGCATGCCTCTTGATGCATTCAACTTTGCATGTATCTTGGTGTCTTCAACTTTGTGTACCCTTGATGCATTGATTGCATTCAGCACTGCATGCCTCTTGGTGTATTCAACATGGCATGCCTCTTGATGCATTCAACTTTGCATGCTTCTTGGTGTCTTCAACACTGCATGTCTCTTGGTGTCTTCACCATTGTGTACCCTTGATGCATTGATTGCATTCAGCATTGCATGCCTTTTGGTGTCTTGAACATTGCATGCCTCTTGATGCATTCAACACTGCATGTCTCTTGGTGTCTTGAACATTGCATGCCTCTTGATGCATTCAACTTTGCATGCCTTTTGGTGTCTTTAACACTGCATGTCTCTTGGTGTCTTCAACTTTGTGTACCCTTGATGCATTGATTGCATTCAGCACTGCATGCCTCTTGGTGTTTTCAACACTGCATGCCTCTTGATGCATTGAACACTGCATGCCTCTTGATACATCCAACACTGCAACCCTCTTGATGCATTCAATGCATGTCACTTGATGCACGCTTCCGGACGCATGCCGTTCGTTGCATCAATCCATGCATGGCCCTTCGCCACATGCCCTTTGCCGCAGCTAGCATCCCACCCAAGGTTCACTTCACGCCCCTGGGGCTGCCCCCCTCCGGAACCGTGAAGTTGACTTCCGTCCCTCAATGAGGTCTCATGGCCGAGAAAGAGGGGCTTAGCCGAAGTCGAGGGCTTTTCTGGGATTAGGGCCCCCTGCGGGGCCGGTCCTAAGCGGGGCTTAGCGACCCCTCCCCTGCAATCTCGCCTTTTCTCATGGGTATTAGCCCGAGTCAAAAGGCGCCATTGAGCGGCCCCATTGGCGCTTAATTGAAACGTCAATTGCGGTGGGGCCGACGCGGGGGCTTAGGGCCCATTTTCCAATTAAAATCAGCGTCTGCTCCAAGGCGCCCCCATGGACCCAGGCGCGAAAACAGCCACGTCCCAACAACGCCTCACTTAGGCCGGCTGCAGACGAGCGTTGTTTTACGGTGCGTTAACGCACCGTTGGACGCACGGTGACGCAGCATCCATTTTCCAATGCAAACGTGCAGTGGACAAACGCGCGTTTTGCAGACGGATAATTATGGCGCTTCTTCAACCAGCCTTCTTTAATGCAAGCGTAAGCTAATGCGCTTTAGTCTATTGCCCCGTTTATGTTCCCAAGTGGGGGACGTTAAGTACGGCATGTACCGTGACGTACGTACGTGCCGTGGCGTAGGCCCATTCACTTTCTCACGTACATTAAGTTGCGCACTACTGCCATCTAGTGGTAGATGTCAATTAATATCTCATCATTCGTGGGGGCAGCCATTTTTCTCTCCTTGAAATCAGTGGTTGTTTTCACTGCGTGACGTTTGCCTCGAATCTGATTGGTTGATCGCTCAAGTAACTTGAGTCACTTGACGTGACGTCACGCTAAGTTGAAACTATTTCATCCCTCAAGTTGCCCAAGTTAAGTGTCAAAGTGACCGAGATGGCGTCGATTTTGGCCCACTTAGCGTACGTAACGTCCCCAACTTGGGAACGTAAATGGGGCATAAGGCCTTACAGGACGTGCGTTCTAGCAGAACACCCACGTCATGCTTCCTTCGCACTGTAAACCTTAAAAGTACAAATGGCAGTTTTTGTGGGGTACAAATGTACATTTGCACCCCATATATCATATATGTACCCGAAAGGATGAAATGATTTAAATATTTGTACCTCAAGGTACAACATGAACATGGGAACACATGTGAAGGGTACACGTGCAATCAACATACAATTGTATGTACCCACAGGGTGTGTATATAGTTTCAAAACACTTGTACCCGTAAGGTTCAACATTTGTACTCTTTCCGTTTAGAGTGCACACCTATCCGTTGCGACTGCGTTGTGCTGGATTTGTACGGAGGCCTGAAACGGTCATTTTTTTGTATGCTGACACATGGGGGGGAGGTGCCAAGCCTTTGCGTTTCCATTGCGTTGCGGCTTGCGTCCTTGTTTTTGGCATGAAAGGCCATAACGCAAGAATAGAAACCTGTTCTAATTTCAGCCAATCCGCAGGCAGAACGCATTGCGCAACCAAACAAGATGGCGGTCATTCAGCCAAACAGCAGACGATAGAGCAGATGACGGTCGAGTTCTAGCAGATGACCGTCGTGAAGTTTCTTACGGCGCATTTGTTAAGGAAACACGGGACGACGGACTAGGCATCACAGCTTTGTGTTTGAATTGCGTTCCGGCCTTGCGTTCCAGCTGCTATGCTTGCGCGCTCCGAACGTCGTCCGCATGTTTATAAGCACGCTAATCCTAACCAGGATAGGCGAGGCTGTCAACACCGTTTTAGGTGTGGGCGTTTCAGGCTTCCGTAGAAATCCAGCACAACGCAGTCGCAACGGATAGGTGTGAAGGAAGCATCAACTCAACGACGCTGTGGTACCGTAGTCAGATCGCGGCCGCAGTCCGGCAGTCCGGCATTGACAATAATGCCTACACTGTAAACCGTAAAAGTACAAATGTACATTTGCACCCCATATATCATACATGTACCCAAAGCGATGAAATGATTTAAATATTTATACCTCAAAGTACAATGTACCCCTAGGAACACATGTCAGGGGTTCGCATGCGATGAACATATGTACCCATAGGGTGTGTATATAGTTTCAAAACATTTGTACCCTTATTGTTCAACATTTGTACTATTTCCGTTTAGAGTGTAGGACGAACGCACGTCGAAAAAACGCTGCGTCCCTGCGTCAAAACACCGCTCGTCTGCAGCCGGCCCTTGCTCAAGCAGTTTCCGAGTCGTTATCGCTTCCAGACGAGCGTCTAATGGTGTCGCTATTTGTCGATGGCGATCTGCAAATGTCGCCAGGGACGCTAATGGAGTCGTCAGACGTCGGCCGGGCTTTTTAAGTGGAGTGTTTTAAGGAATTAACAGCCATCAGCGCCACCCCTCCCCTTGACCGACAAAAAAACTGAACTTGATTTTCGACAATTTGGCAAATTACCTGGAATTTAGCAGTTGGCATCATAGGCGGTGGCAACTTACCTACACCTGACTTCACATGGAGGTGTTCAAGTATTATGTCATCATCATGTGGGGGACCAATGTTGCACATGTTACCTCGTTACACGTGTAATGACGTTTAAATATAGTGTCAAAAAATTCTATAAAGACATTTGAAAGTGCGTTGTGACTCTGGGGACACCCTGCATAAAATTACCAAATACAATTTCTCCTTTCCTGATCAACATATTAAAATAATTTTTTTGTAAA
>JAQFYZ010003776.1:0-12623 GCA_034695085.1 Cylindroiulus punctatus | reverse complement strand
GGAAAAACTCGAAAAAGTCCTGGAAAAACCTGGAAAGTCAGGGAATTTCATTCTCAAAAAAATGTGGGAACCCTGTTATTATCTTTACAAGAAAATTAGTTAGATGCTGATTTTTTTTAGACTTGGGCTGGTTCGCACCCATGGGATTGGTCCACTTTCCTATACGTCATTTCTGCCTAATAAACTGCTTCTACCATGCCTCATTTTTAGTGCAAACTTATAAAAACGTCTTTGGTTTCCACAAAACAATCCCACCTCGACCGCAAACGTCTATTTTTTTTGCAAGCTATAGACTTATGTGGTTTTGGCGATTGTGATCTCTTTAGAATCAATGTTTAGGGCTGGGTACAGATGTTAGCTAGGTGTCTCAAGGTTTTCTTCGGATCAGTCAATGAGACGAGGTCTGTCACCATGGAGTATGCAAATGAGGCTGCCATCTAGGCCTAAGAGACGTTGCTGAAGCGTTGGGGGTTCTAACGTGTCCACAAGAAGATTCGTTGAAGACCTATGTCTTGTCTCTTGGCTGGTCACTGCAACGAGTTTCCAGACCCATGAATCGTTGTAATGGCTCGAAAGTCAGTTTTCCATTAAATTTAGCCCATTCTGGGGTGCCACTTTTTGGACGGAGCCTCATAGAGGTCGCGGCACGTCAGAGTTTGTAGGTAATCCAGAACTACGCAGTGATAAAAGTACAGTTATCATCAGAGTTTCTACCGGTCTTGGAAGCCATGTCGGGACATTTCCCCTTTGATTGCATCTTTGAACATTGTAGGACAGTCGATACATTTCTTGTCCTTTGAAGTTGTGAAGTTGCCCTCTGGAATTTATCTTCAGGCAATAACTGATACTTCTGTTTTAACCTCCAGAGCTGCAAGTGCTCTAGTTGGATGGTTTTATATGGGTAGGGGCAGGGAAATACATGTATGGGTCAAACCAATGCAGAGTCAGCATTTATTAACATAAAAAATCAACAGTAGTTCACCATTTGTCATCGACTTTTGCTAAAAAAAATTTGCTCGCGATTTTGTGATTACATAAAACATAACTTTTTTTAAATGTAGGCGTTCTGGTGGTCAGGTGACTTGGTCTGTGACGTCCTATCCGCGCTGTTAACTCGCCAGTAAATCTTTCAAAACTTGAATGTAGGGTTATTACATTTCTCACGAGTGCAATTAATCAACTCGAAAGCGTGGGCTGCAACTTGGATTTCGTATCGAAGATTTGCATTCGAAACGAATTTACCAATCTTATTTATCGATATTTTTCCGTGCGTAGGCTAATGAGTAAGTTGGTTATAAAAAATAACGTATTTTCGGTTTTTTCTTCATTTCGATTTGTTCTACGCAGCGTAATCGGCGGTTAAAACGATTAATCGGGGTTTGGTGCGACTCAAATTTAACTGGTGGGCGCGATCAGACCTAGTGTACTTTTCTCCTAAAAAAATTAAAATTAAATAAAAATTAAATAACCGGCGGGTCAATTTCCAAAGCTTGTGCGTGTTGTTTATTTTAATTTTTTTTTTTTTTTGCAAACAAAATTTCATTTTCTTATCGCTCGTGGATTACGATAATTTCCGAAAGATTAAGCTTAACTGCACCGCGGCATATTGTTGGTACTTTTTAAATTACAAGTCTTCCTTCGCCCTGTTTTGTCAATTTGCATGCATCTTGTTTGCATTCAGTTTCATGAGCATTTATAGCCAAGCTTCTATGGTTCCCCATCAAATGCACATTGTGCAGCCATGCCACAAAAGTGCTTAATTAACTATAATTGAGCGAGCCTTTTCATGCAAGAATGGCTCGATCACAATGGGTCGGGTTTTATGCGACCTCTTTTTGGGCTTCCCTCGAAATTATCGAAGGGAGCAGCTCGAAGTTTCCCCGAGCTGAGCAAAAAATCGCTGCTTTATTATAGGTTTTTAACGTCCCCAGATAACACATTGTTTATCCAGCGTTGGATTAAGTTTTTCCGGGTACCAGATGCAGTATTCCTATAGTAGAAATACGGAACTGATGGAACTGAAGGCCAGCCAATCAGAGAGGTGTCGCTTATCGATTAGAGATTCCTGGTTTTTGGTTGTTGAAAGGAAAATGGCTGACGCCTCGAGCTGAAGCGCCTCCAATGTATTTTTTTGTTGAGCTCCTTCCTCACCAGTGGCGCTGTATGCGAAATACTAGACGTCAGGGTTCATACGCACCTGGAAAGTCAGGGAAGAGCAAAATGGTCAGGGAGAGTCAGGGAAAACTACGTTTTTTGCTGTAAAATCAGGGAAAATAACAGTTTTTTCAACAAAATTAAATTGAAAAATATATTCCATCCCAAAAAATACCCAGAAAATAATTCTTTTACATGTTTATTAATTATTTTAATATTTCTGCTGACCATTTCCAAAAGTTGATATGAATAAACATTATTTTTTTCTCATGAGCAGGTTTAAAAAAATTTCTACACGATTTATAAGTCTGGGAAATTTACTTGGGTTGTCAGGGAAAGTCAGGGAAATGATTTTGTAAATTTGAGTATGAACCCTGGACTTAGTCAATCGCAAACTGGCCATTGGATTCTATTGGTCGGCGCTTTCAGCCCAGTTCCATCTCTTCGTATTTCTACTATATATCTTTTAGATGGACGTCGTTTATGGACTGCCTCTAGGCTAAAAGTGGACGTTTCTGTTAGCGATTGATAGATGGCGCAGCTTGCTCGTTCTTTTTTGGATGCTTCGTTTTGAAATCGAAGATGCTGCTAATGGTAAAGCCCAATGACCAAATTAGGTGAATGAATTTCGTCGATGAATTAATTTGCCTGCTTCTTGGTGCAGTACAGTAGTAGTAACGTGATACGCACGTGCGTTACTCATGGGTTTTGAGTTTGTGTGAAATGTACAGGGTGACTCATAACACGTGGACGCTGATTAAGCGATTAGGCAACTTTTTTAAAGTTTCGGATGGGCTCATCAGCTTCCATCTGACATCGTCACACGTGACTTCGCATCTGCCCAACCACTTATCAGTCATGCCTTTCTGTCTCAGCATCCCCCATTGTGTCGCTAGATCCGCGATAATCTCTCAGATTGTAAAATGATAAGTTTTTATATGGTAATGATTTGGTCATTTTTTCATCTCTCATACCATTTAAAAAGCTGTCTCCCTGGCAGACGTTTACAATTTTTTAGCTTACTGTATGTAAAGTCATGCGTGACACGATCAGTTCACACTAACGAAATGCAGGGGAGGATTGAGAGTATGGCGGACTTTTTTTTTAGTAATATCATTGATGAGAGACCCGATTTGATAGGGAGAGCCAGGGGCGGAGTGATGGGGGATATGAAATCGTGGAAGGATTGACGCTTTCGAAAACTTGCTTCTGCACCACACATGGGCGCCCATTGGGAACCACCCTGGCGTGAAACGAGTCATACAGAATTCTCTGTATTATTATTTCAATGTCGGTTGGGCGCACCTCGCACTATGATACACTAGTGTCTGTCTGTGCTTGTGGCAGTGATTTTCTCGGAAATTTTAGTCATCATAGTGTAATTGCGGCGCGGTTCTGGATTGTCGTATAAATCGGTTACTCCTGTGCAGTGCATGCAGTTACTGCCGTGCAGTGCATGCAGTTACTGCCAGAAAAGGGAATAATTCTTGCTGTAACATGACTTTGTAAATAATGCGGATATTAGCTGAATGTTTGGTGCCGAAAGACGTCTGGAAATGGTGGGAAGCGGTTCAGAACAAATGGTAATCTTTATTTTGCATGTATTCTATTGTTGCCGATTATGTTGATATCACGACTCTAGGAGGGGCACTGCATATTGTTGCACAAGCTTCATGCCATGAACTAATCGTCTATAGTTTCTGCCCCAACGTCTACATGTATGTGTGATGCTTGTGCATGTTTGAGGCAGTCATCGCGAAAGTCATGGTGAAATACTGTACATCGTACTGTATTTCAAAATCTTCCACATTGGTGTTTCAAACCCGATGCGAATTAACCATACGAAAGCTATAGTAGAAATACGAACTGATGGAACTGAAGGACAGCCAATCAGAGAGGTGTCGCTTATCGATTAGGGTTTCCTGGTTTTTAGTTGTTGAAAAGAAAATGGCTGACGTCTCGAGCTGAAGCGCCTCTAGTGTTTTTATCTTGTTGAGCTCCTTCCTCTCACCAGTGGCGCGGTATGCGAAATACTGGACTTATAGGAGAACCACGAAGTGATGGAACTGGGCTGAAATCGCCGACCAATAGAATCCAATCGGCAGTTAGCGATTGACTAAGTCTAGTATTTCGCATACAGCGCCACTGGTGAGAGGAAGGAGCTAAACAAAAAAAAACATTGGAGGCGCTTCAGCTCGAGGCGTCAGCCATTTTCCTTTCGGCAACTAAAAATCAGGAATCCCTAATCGATAAGCGACACCTCTCCGATTGGCTGTCCTTCAGTTCCATAAGTTCGTATTTCTACTATAGTCAATCGCAAACTGGCGTTCTATTATAGATGTCAATCGCGCATTTTTAAAAGCATTGCAGCACATCATGCATGTACGTGCATTTCGGAAGCAAGATGGCTGCCAACTCGATGCAACAGCAGCCAGAAGATCCCCTATTTTTGGGCGAGTTTTCATGGCGATTTTACCCCGGTAATTACTGGGGGGTGGCGTGGTTGTGGCGGAATGTCATTGGGTTTGGTAAAGCTGTATTATACGAAGGGAACGTGTGTTCGGATCCCTACCCTTTAGTAGCGATGATGCAGGAGCAGCCTGCACATCCCCCTTTTATATCGATTATAATGACGTGTTCGACTCGCTCAGTGAATGCCCCTTCCGAGTGCAGCTTTTACTGTAATTCAGACTGTGTTGTGGTGCCGAGCAGGGGGGAGCTAGTGCCATTCGGATCCACTCCCAGCATCTGGATTTTGTGCGCCTGTGCTACCGTCCATGGATTAATTGCGCTGATGGTCGCCGTGACCTTTCCTGACCCCTGACCATGTTTTTCGGATAATCGGCGACTTTATATGGATATCACCGGTCGAGAGGATTGCATCACTGAGGAGGGCGCCACTGGGCCACCAGGTGGGTACGGGCCAAAAGCCCCGGTCCTGGCCCTACCTTAGTGGGGAAGGGTGACCACAATGGCCGTCTGCATTGGCTTTATGCAAATTTGGTTATTCGAGCGGATCAATAGGCGGCGCGTGAGCTGACTTTTTGCTTGCTTGGCCAGGCCTTGATGATGGTGATGGCGTCCGGCTGTTTTCCACCTTTTCTGACTCATTTTTAATGTCGTTTCCTTCTCGAGTTAGTAGCAATTTAATGTGGAGAAAATGCATTCGAAACTGTGGCGGCCGGAATGCGTTTGGTTATAGTTATACAGGGCGCTCACATTCTGTAGTCGGGGAGTTTTAGGGAAATATTAATTTATTGGTAATTTTTAATGTCGTTTCGTTCTCGAGTTATTAACAATTTAATGTGGAAAAAATGCATTCGAAACTGTGGTGGCGTGGCCGGAATGCGTTGGGTTATACAAGGCTCTCACATTCTGTAGTCGGGGAGTTTTAGGGAAATATTAATTTATTGGTAATTCTTAATGTCGTTTCCTTCTCGAGTTGTTAACAATTTAATGTGGAAAAAATGCATTCGACACTGGGGTGGCATGGCCGGAATGCGTTTGGTTATATAGGGCGCTCACATTCTGTAGTCAGGGAGTTTTAGGGAAATATTTATTTATTGGTAATTCATAAATTAAAATGGCAGGGTAATTCGGATACTGTTCTATACTCAGGCTGGTAATAATTACTGTTACCTCTGCATAATATTTCAGGGAAATTGCGGAAAAGTAGTCGGGGAATGTCAGGGAAATCCATTGAATATTTGGCTGGTTAACGAACCCTGTTCGTTATAGGCCTGTGGACTTTGTATGTAGACAAAAATGCATTGGAAATCGTGCGGACACATCGAATGCATAGACCAATATAACATTTGAAACACGTTCATCTGGTAAAATGTCAGGTATTATTCAAATAATTACACACCGACTTTCACGACTTATTCAAGTTTTAGGCATTTTTTATTTTGGTTACTCTTTAGAATAAGCCAGCAATGGCGGCCACGCTTGTTTTCTACGGAGCGTGTTACGGATATGGCTGAGTCAGGCTCCGTAGAAAACAAGCGTGGCCGTCATTGCTGGCTTATTCTAAAGAGTTACCTTTTTTTCTCTGCAGCGTGGCTGTATAAAGGGTCTGGTTTTCTGAAAGCGCCACTTTACGGTGTACCGAAATGGAATGCCAAGGCAGGGTAGGGAGTCGTTTATGAACGACCCTGTTTTATTGAGCATCCGGCCCCTTGACAAATGATTGCAAAACGATGGCCGAATTAATGCCAACAGCTGACGGTAGGCGATACGAGCGAACGGTTCGACATTGTTGCTCGTTAATATGGGTTATTCTGGCAGGGGTGCGTCATCATCTGTTTTCGATCTGGTGTGTCTTCCTGTCTTTCGCAATCGCCCAATGGCCACTGTCCATCGCACCTTCGTCGCGAAAATCCAGATATTGCTATCCAGTTTTTCAGTCGGTCGTTGTGTGTGCCACGAAAACGGAGTTGAGTTAAAGTACAGCGAGTGTTGCCGCCGAGCTGGTTCGATGCTTCCGATATGGGAATAAGTCAATGACCTGGCTGGTTGCTCGTTTATGACAAAGTGCATCCGGGGATTCCATCGGAATAGCACTGGTTGCTGGTGTTGCATGGTGTGGCGGGAGGTGGTTCCCAGCGTGGGTGTTTCGTCCCAAGAATCTGGCTGGGAGTCTACGTTTGGTACGTGGAGTTTCTGTTCTGTTAACAGTACAAGGGGCCCACCAGCTCCATAACTGGAATTTGTGAGATGCATGTTTCGATTACTGTATGGCTAAAGCTGTTCATGTGCGGTATTGCTGAAGTCGTTATGTAGGCCTAATGCAATGCAGCACTTAATTTTGACAGCCTTGTCAGGAGACAGGTGCGTGACAGGATGAATTCATGAGACGTGTAACCTTGCAATCTTGGTTTATTCGAATCTGTACTGATCGGTAAAGTTTAATATGTCCGGTTGTGTTTCAATTGTGTGCACGACCCTGTGCGATATTGCGTATGCAGTCAAACCTCGTTATAACGAATTGCTGTTAGTCTGTTATAACGAACAGTATTTCCAATCTCCGTCACAGCCTATACAGAAATAATGTTAATTTATACTGTTATAACGAATTATCGGTTATAACGAACAGATTTTTGAGGTCCCATGCACTAAGGTTACAGAACATCACTTGAAAAACACTCGCTAAACCCATTTATCAGCTCGCAGAAGGTGCTGTCAAGATGTCATCGATCTGATGACAGACTTCCCGTTGCGAGACAGTCGCATTTGTACATGTATTTTCACAATCTTCAAAAAATATTATTTCAAATAACTTTTACTTGTAGGTGTGCAGGGTAGTTAAGTGTCTGAATGAAATTTCGACTTCCTTCTCATTCAGACTTTTGACACTTTTGTACACTTAGGAGAAATGTCGCACAATAAATAATAAACTATATTCAATGACAGATTACTTGAAATAAATCACCACTGTGCTCTCAGAAAAGTTCTACAATACTGTACAAAAAAATGTTATGCAAGTATAAATACAATTTATTTTTAAAACTCATGTTTTTTCTGGCTACTGATATTACGAACTACGGTTATAACGAACAAATTTTGTTGATCCCATGCAATTCGCTATAACGAGGGTCGACTGTATACCTGCCATGGAATTTAAGAATTTAGTAATACAGGGTGATTTTGGCAGACTACCCGCTTTAGTGGTTTATTAGTGTGGAGAGCATTTTTTAACAAAACCTATGATGCGTGATGTATTTAGGCCTTGTGCATACATTTTATGTGCAACAATAAGTGGTTTATCAATGTCGTTCCTATAAAGCTATGCAAGTGCATCGTAATGCATTCACACACATCCAGAAATAAAGTATGTTTTGGAAGTGGGAGAATCGAATTTTAGGTCAAACCCTACCATACGTTTGGACTCCTAAACGTTACATGTCCATTGCGAAAAAAAATCATCATATCCCAGAAAGCAATGCAGGTGCTCGTCGAAGTAACCTATTTTGGGGGGTTATTTGCAAACTTCAATTAAATTGAAATTTTTGGCAAACTGTTAACTTGCGTTTGCATATGTGGATTTACGCTATCGCGTAACCTAATTACCTATTTCTAATTTGTTATCTTCCGTAAAGATAACGTTTTGTGGTTTATGAAATTGTTGACGACATGTACATGTAGGTTAGCTCAAGCTCGCTCATACATGTAATCCTCCGAAAAATAAGTAGACCAATTATCCCTAATTGTGCTAGTTTACCTGTTGATATTTCGATTGATCTTCATGATGGTAAGCACTTGGACCAATATTCTTGTTGGTTCGTTACATGTACAGCCGAAATACAGCTGTCCATTTTTAACACTTGCATTATGGCTGTCTTGGAACCGGGTCTAGTATCCAAACATTGTTAGCGAATGCATGCATCCATCTTATGCACAAGATAGTCATGCATGTAGATCTGTTTTACATCCTTTAGTAACTTGAGTACCCGTTATACTTGACTTGAGAATCTGCATGAGGTAGTTTGATTGGAGGCACATCAAACGAAGCAAGTTAACACTGTTAATAGCATGTAAACCGTTTAAACGGACTTAACTCGAGATGAGCACGTCATTTACTGTTTTTGCTGCTGTGATATGCTACACAGCATTTGGTATTAGCAAACTCCGATGGATTTTGGGTGTTTTGAAACAATAAGGCTAGTTATGTATTCTGAAATCTCCAGTGACTTGGTGTAAGTCAAATGAGACTTTAAGTAGGATAAGGAATGCATGTAAACAAGCAGTGTATAGAGAACATCTCTTTTACAGCCAATACACCTGTCATGGATGGTTGTACAGGTCCTTGTTAGTGTCGTGTCATGCTTAAGAGGCAAGTGTTAATGACGATATCATAAAGACAGTTGTAATCGTTGCTCGTGTGAAACCAAGGTAGTGCCACTCACGCACTTTGAAAATGGGTATTGCGTGCGTTGACATTTCACGTTTTTATGATTTGTTTACCGAAACCGTTATAAGCCAATTATCATCGTTCATTAGTGTTTACTCTTTGAACACCGGCTTATTGTCGGTTCGCCCACGTATCATGGCTGTGTCAATAATTGAAGGCTTAATATTCAAAAGGATCTATAGTAGAAATACGAACTGATGGAACTGAAGGACAGCCAATCAGAGAGGTGTCGCTTATCGATTAGGGATACCTAGTTTTTAGTTGTTGAAAGGAAATTTTTTTTTTATTTATTTTTTTTTTTTTTTCGCTGTATGCGAAATACTAAATTTAGTTAATCGCAAACTGGCGATTGGATTCTATTGGTCGGCGCTTTCAGCCCAGTTCCATCACTTCGTGGTTCTACTATAAATGCCAACAAAAAAGAATGCAACAAGTAGTAAATGCACGCAACATGGTCGGGGAACCATGCAAAACAATTATGTTCAAAAGTGCAACTCAAATAATGTTGAGTTTTCCATGAACAATTTTGTCGATCGTCTCACAAACGTACGTTTGGCGCATCATAATGGAGTTCAAGTCTTCAATTTTTGTAACTCTGTAATGGAGGCCAGTTTTGAAGCGTTTTTATCGCTAACTTGGACGAAATCCAAAGTGTTTTCTCCATATGATACTTTGTTTTGAACTTGAGCGGACCTTTTGAGCAGTCGTTACTTTCGCCGACTCAACATGTAGACGTTTTATTCGAAATTTATATGGATTTGGTAGGTCAGTACACCTTGACCTACAGTATAGTGGCTTTTCTTCGAAAAGCGTGCCTGCGCCCAAAGGAGTGTTCCCGATGATGCTTGACGTTTTATTGACCTATGATATCGTCCCTGCTATTTATAGCATTACCTTATTTTGCTGTCTCGTGAGGTTTATTGCCGGTATGACAGCACATTGTGGTATGCATCTTGCAATGTTGGAGTTTCTATTCAGTACCCTACTGCCAGACGTTGAAATTTTGGACATTCTGTGGCCAAATCGTCGTTGACTCAATTCCATGTTTTAACCCAGTTCATTCTTGGTATTAATTTAGGTTTTTTTTTTTTATAGTGCACAAGATGTTGGAGGTACAGAGTCTATACAAACCAACACCTCCGCATCAGCCCACAGCGAAACGTAGACGGTTACGCCTCACCAGTGTGCCCTTAGTGGATTTGAGGTGAGCGTTTTTGCAGAGCCTAACTAAAACCAGTTGGATTTTGCACAAATTATTAGGCTAATTTTCTCAGAAGGCATCCTTCGCAAATTTTTGATTTGCGTGATATTAATTTGCGTGCCATCTGCGTGCAAATATGTCATAAATTCGTTGTGTCAAGCTGGCTTACAAAAACAGTTTTGGGGACCATGGACTTTGCTACAGTATATGTAAACCGTGGTATATGTAAGCCTGCTCATCATGTCATTGGCCTACTTGTACATGTACTGTATAATGACCAGAATAGTAGCCTTGCAGTATTAACTGCGTTAGTAGGAAATCATCGAGCGTGTTTTCAATACGTTTCTGAATGTAACCTTCTGTTCTTAGGGCTCCTCCTGATGATGGTAGCTGCGACTCGAGCGACCTCTACGGTTCTCTGAATTCGCCACCGAGATCGCTGGCCTCTGATGCGGATGCCACTTCCCTCTCTGCCAAGGTAGGCCGAATTCGTGCTTAAGTAATTAATTCCTAAAATTTAATTGAAAAATAAAACATTGGGTGGCAGGTAAAATTCTGTTACCACGCCTCGTATTTGCTTCATTGCTTCTTCCATGCAGCCTTGGAATGCCCATACAGTGTATTTTCTTTTCGTCGTGAAAATCTTCATATTTAGCAAAGTTCGATAGGGAGAAGCTCGAGGTTACGACATTCATATTTCGTACCTCAGTATTTTTGAGCAATTTGAAATGCTTCAGTAGGGACTGTCGCTGGATGTGTTTACCGGAGAAGACATCGCCAATATTATTAACAATATATGTTAGATAAAACAGCTGATGATGGCTACTTCAGGGTTCCTGGCTGCAAGAACTCTCCACGGATATCTGCTTCAAAGAAGGATGAGCCTGGGCTTAGTTTTGGCAAGGGGATTTACAGATTTTCACCCCTTATGATCACCTGTCCCTCCCAGGGCAATTTTGTTTACAGATTCTTAAATTTGTTAAATGATCACCTATCCCTCCCAGGGCAATTTTGTTTACAGATTCTTAAATTTGTTAAATTCAGGGAATCCAACATTTGTTGGCGTCCAGGTCAGCCCAAGTTATCCCCCAGTTATGCCCAAGACCCCCGGGTATACAACGTTACTTTAGAGTAGGGGTACCGGGTAGTAACACAGCAGTGATTGTTGACATCTTTCTGCCACACCTGACAACGTATTTATATATACCTTGTTATCATCCCTGAGAGGGGAGGGAGATTTGAAAATGATGCACATTGCTGACATGGGGGCTGATTGATAACCACGACAATGTGATGTGATCACGTAATAAGTGATCGTCTCCTATCCGGAAATGCCTGGCATCCTCCTACGACCTTTCAGGTGAGGTGGTGTTGAGGTTGAGTCCATGGACACCTGTCGACACCATAGCAAAGATTCGTATTTTGCCGCCAAGTCATATCTGGATCAGTGGAAGGCCTGACTGCGCACGCAATTCCCCAGCAATGTCGGCTTCAGCGAAACACAGTCGCTGGACCTGACAGTGTCGCGGCGGTTCGGAACAGTGGACGTCGTTGGACAAAAATGCGCATTTACTGCATTTTTCACTGCGGCAGCTGGCGGTGGTCGTTGGGGGAGCTCCTCATTTCAAATGCTCGGATTTTCCTAAGTAGTTGGCCATCAAAACTCTGCCTGCCATCGATTGCATCTGTATTCAACATGTAGCGCCGCGGCGCTCTCGTCAAGGCTGATGCATTTTTTTTCTTCTCATCCATCCGTCATTGTTTTCACGGACTGCTAGTGCGAGCTGGCCCAGCGTGAATCAGCCTCGCATTCAGATACAGTGTTAGCTGTATTGTTGACTGGCCTGCGTTCTCTTCAACCGACTGGCTTCTGGTGTTTTAGCAGGGCCGCCGTCGTTGCCATGCCAACGGGCTGCGGGGGCGACATGGGCCTGGATTGCGTGAGTATTGCCTGGGGCCGGATTTTTCCCCGTTGACTGTTGCTCGGCTCCGAGAAAATCTTCTCACGTATAGCTGCATGAGCATGCGGCAGGGGACGCCCATAAATGGCTGATGCTGGATGACACTGTGGAGGTCGGCTGGCTGAAATGCGCAGTCTTCCCGCATGGATGTCGCAGCCAACTCGTTAACTGCGTTTCCTGGATTCTCGCTCAATGGGTTTTATTAGTTGCTGAGGGATTTCCTGTCGTTGGGGAGGGATCTTGGTTTCGCAACGTTGCGAGAACCATCACGAACTAGGCGTTGAGTGGACTAAATCAGGGGCGGATCCAGCTTTTTTTTTAAACGGGGTCCGTCACCAAAATTCGACCATTATATAATCGAAACGGTAATTTATGACATGACATGACCTCTTTTCAA
>JAQFYZ010003775.1:0-12629 GCA_034695085.1 Cylindroiulus punctatus | reverse complement strand
TACGCTGAAGTATAGCCGAAGTATATAACAAGTTGTATATACCACTGTGTTATATACAGTAATGTGTTTTGATTTTTGAATTTGTCCCTTCTACAAACCACATTATAACAAAACAGTATAATATACATTTTTGAAAATGATTGTTCAATTTGTTATATAACCATTGCTATGCTGAAGTATAGCCGAAGTATATAACAAGTTGCATATACCACTGTGTTATTTACAGTAATGTGTTTTGATTTTTAAATTTGTCTATTCGACGCCTTTGTTTGGTTAGATTTTGTGTTGATTTCGTAATACCTTGCCGGTCACAACCACCCATGGGTCAGAACCAAATACTTGATAGGGTGGAGGGAGGGACATCTGATTACATCATATGTAGTTAGGATTTTGATATAATTTGCTGTCCTTGCATTTAGTAGCGGCTGTGCGGGACAGTAAGACGGAAAGGTCTTGTTTCTTCAGCAGTAAAAAGAAAGTTTACGGTTTAGCATGGTTGACATGTGCTATATGTTTAATTGGAAATGATCAAATTTATAATGTGCTTGGTGCTTCGTGAATTAGTGTGGCTCGACTGTAATTGAAAGTGGACTTGTTCGGATGGATGTCAGGAATTTTATTTGCCACGTTTGCCGGTTTAGGTACATGTACCTGAAACGACTACCAACTTTGGATGGATATCAGTGCGAATTCTGCGAGAGTATGCAGTGATTGGGAAGAATTCAAGCCTTCATGGATTTAGTCAAGGTAACAGTTATAGTTTTATGATTTTTTACGAAAGGTATGCTGTTCAAGCATGAATGAGTGCATGTATGTGACACGAGCCAAGGTCATATTAGACCCATAAATACTGAAGTTTTGCACATAAAACTTAATTTACGCTATTTATTGAAATTACATATTTGATGAACTATGGTAATAACTTGGAATTCACCACATGTCTTGAAACTCTCATCAAGATTACATTGAGAAATGACAAAATGGTTTATCGAGACGATATAAGCGTTGTTGAGGTATAAATTGGATGCCTGGGTTATGCAACATTTGTGGTGAATATTCACTCGTACACAATTGTTATTGAATCTTCTATCAATGCTGTGACTTCGTCTCCAGCAAATGAAATTGGTTGCTTCACCTACAGTAACAAGCTAGTGATTGTTATAAATTCACGTACTTTGTATTGATTTTCGCGATTTTTGTTGACTCAAGGAAGACTGCACGATCGTCTGTCGTATAGTGCATTGCTAAAATGCTAAAATAGTTCAAAACTAACAAATAAATGAAATATGAAGCAATGAAATAACATATAAGGAATACGGCATATATAGCATATGTAATTATCGCCCTTGCCAAAAATCCTGCTTTTAAATTAATTTAAAACTAAAAGTGTCTCTTTTCAAATCGGAGATGCCCTTGGCAATTTTACAATAGTTGGAAAATTTACACATTTTGGGAAGAAGTAACTGGAAGACTTTGACGTTTGAGATAATATCTGGTAAACAGATATTCAACTTTTAGTTCATCCCAAAAGGCTTTGCTCTGCTTTTTGTTCCCTGTTCTGGTCGATGACCAAAAGGTCACTTAATTTATCTCTAGTTTTCGCTAAACTACAATAAGAATTGTTGTTGCTGATCTGGTTACAGTTTAGCGTGGAGATTGGCTAGCTAATATACTAGATACATATAGGTTGTATGTTATTGAATGCATGAAACAGAATATTTTGAATGGGCCATACTACAGTGATGAACGAAAGTTCTAGACCTAGAAACCCACAAATCATTAATGCCCATTTGCGAATTTTGACGAATTTTTCGACAGGCCAGATTAATAATTTACTGTAGAGAAATTCTGTAAACAATACTGATGTGCATAAAGCCCAGTACACACGGAGACATTTATGGCGTCAGAATTGGCGCCATATTCGTGCATGATTTTGGCGGCATGTGTGTACTATGAATTTTTGTAAATTAATTCTTTGATCTGACAATTTGATAGTCCCATGATTTTAAGAAAATATGCCTAAAATGAAGATACTGTATCTGTATGGCAAATGTTGGGGAAAGTGAATTGCTCTTACTTTCCTGTTATGAAAACACGTAACACTAATGTCCATAACTTCACATATGAAATAATTGATGTACGGCTGTGATTAAGTATTGCCATTGTTAGTTTCATTCTCAAATGAAACTTGAGCAATCATTGTAGGTATTGTAGTTATTTTTGTCAACTTTTAACTGATTTTGGATATTGAACTAATTAAGTGAATGGCGCATTACAGTGAATCAAGTTAAACCAACAAACCATTGGTATGAGGAAGGACAGAATTTTTCAAATAACATAGAGAACCAAGGTTATCAATAATCCTAATACGATTTTGAAGTAAACTACATTTGACACACTATACTTTCGAAACGTTTTCACCTCGAGGATATCCTGAAAAGGTCTCGGGAATCCACAGACCATTCTAACAGTAATGGTCACTGCACACTTGTAATTTTTTGGCCAAATTTTCTCTTAATTTCGTCAACTCCTCAATACATGAACAATGATCAAATTTTCAGCGAAAATTCCGCAGAATTCCGTTCCCGAACTGCTCAGAAAAGTAAAGTTCTGGCCCTTCTCAAGGATGCGCAATAGAAACAGTTTACCGATAATGTGTTTTCTGCGCATGTCCGCCATCTTTGTTTATGGTCCCAAGTTGAACAGAGCTCTACAGCCAATTTCCTCCAAAGTTTTTCTTAACCTTGGACTTGATAAAAAAATTATGAAAAATTTTTGTCCAAAATTAAGAAAAAATTACAAGTGTGCAGTGAACGTAACCCTCAAGTCTCATAATTAGCTAATATGTCTCTGTCAGAATCTTGGATTGTTTCTTCAAACACGCCATCGACCATATGACAGAATTTTCAAACAATTATGGATATCATAAAAAGTGGAAGACTATATTGATTGGTCTCAAATGAAACGTCCTGCATTATCGCATTTTCCTTAGCATCGTGTGGCTCAAAAAGAGACACTTTTTACCATTTCACATGCGGCGCTGCTCAGGGGGTTTCACCTGCGCTAAGGGCATGTCCTATAAAATAGGTTCACTCACTGAACAAACTGGGGGGCAGGGCCCGGACAACCAATCAGAGCAATTTGGCTTATTGATTTAGTTAACCCGCACAGGAAATGGTAAAGCAAACAAGGCAGTCACGATGTGAAGGGAAGGGAAGAGTTGTTGACATAAGGCCTGACAAGATTAATTCGAAACCGTTAAAAAACGTTTTTTCCATCCTGATTGGTCTGAACCTACGTCATAGTCAATTCAGTGAGTGAAAACACAGTAGGACATGTTAAGGGGCTTTTGGGGGCGGTACAGACTGGTGAACCTTCTGGCCCTCGGGTTCTCCAGCTGGAAGTCGCTGAGCACTTTGAGCGACATTCTTCGCATCTGCTATTGCGTGGTCGTTGGGGTCCTTGGTCATCACTGGACCATCAGCATGGGGCTCCTCAGGGATGACCCAGTCGTTGTCGACGAACAGTCCAGAATAGATGGCGTCGGAGGCCCTTTTGGACATGTGTCGCGAGACGAACGCCATGGGGGCCCTGAAGGCGTCGTAGCTCCTGAAGGCCGGCCGATAGGCCATGGCCGCTGGAGACCTGGGCAGGATGTCCAGGAAGCCCTCGCGGGTGGACCGCACCCCACGGGCCCGTTCCTGGGAATGGTGCCTGCTGCTGGGATAATAGCCCGTACCATAGCTCGGGGACCAAAGCCGGCCTCTTGACGATGACCGGAAGCCGGACCCTGGTGGTGCCGTTCGGGCTAGCGACTGGATGTTGCGCTTGTAGCCGTCATTGGACCGGATGTCGTAGTCGCCGCCATTTTTGTACCAGCTGGACGTGTAGGGCCGCCTGGGGAAGCGCATGTTGACCAGGGACCCCCTGCGAGCCAGTGCCGCGATGTGCTTCTTGACGGCCATCCGGGGCTCTTCCGGTTCCTCCTCGCTGGCTACTTCCGGTTCGTCTTCTTCTTCGCCGTCCTGGCGCTTGGGCTGTTGGCGCCACGCCTCATGGCCCCCGTAGTTCGATGGCCTGGGGACGGCGTATTTCCACATGGTCTTCAGGGAGCCCTCCCTGGCCAGGGCGCCAAGATGGCGCTTGATGGACATGTCCTTTTGAGGAGGCACCCTGGACATGTACAGTCGAAGCGCTGCAGGGTCGCCATCTCTGGCCATGGAAGCCAGGTTGCGCTTCTCGTATCCATCCAGGTCATCCAAGGACATGTCGTATTCTGGGTCACCGTCCCATGGTCGCTTCTGGAAGCCGCCCAGCCTCCTGGCGGCGGCGTCGCCATTTCTGGCCAGCGACGCCAAATTTCGCTTGGCGTGAATATCGTTTTCATACATTGGACTGTCATCCTCCATCCGGTCTGACCATGATCGGGTTTGGTAGTTGATCCGCCTGGCGGCCTCGTCGCCCTGCCTGGCCAAGGATGCCAGATTGCGCTTGGACACGTCTGCCAGCTGGTCTTCGTCAGTGCCGGAAGTAGATTCTGGGTCGTAGTGAGGGTTCCTGAGGGCTGCCAGGTAACCCTGTCTGGCCAGCGAGGCAAGGGTTCGCTTCAGGATGTTCTGGTTGTCCTCGTCCTCATCGTCCCTGTTGGTCGCAGCGTGGTTCCACCAGTGGTCGCCATGGAGCCTCCTGGCCGCAATGTCGCCGTCTCTGGCCAGCGCCGCCAGGTGGCGCTTTCTGACCTCTTTCTGCTCGCTCCAGCTGCTCTGGTCGTCGTCCATCCCGTCGCCGTTCCAGAACTGCTCACCTTGGTCCATCGCTTCTGGGATGACGTCGTTCTCGTGGACCTCTGTGGATGAGGTGCCTGCCTCTCCACTTGACTCCGCTGTGCCATTGCTCTGAAAAGATGAAAGACAAATTTGTTGTGATATTTTGGTTTCAATAAATCGTATAACATCAACAATCCTTGCCAATGGCTCATAAGCTTGTTCCACTAAAAGTGAAATTGTGCTGAGAGGTACATCTATGAACTTTCCTAATTGTGTCACTGCCGAGGTAATGGGAGCCCACATGCAAAAGAAATGTATTTCAAATGCATTTGAAATACATCGCAAATTGTAAAATGCATTGCAAATGTATTTTTCAAAAAGAGCTCCACAATAAATGCATTTTTAAACACATTGCAAATTGTGAAATGCATTGCAAATGTATTTTTCAAAAAGAGCTCCACAATAAATGCATTTTTAAGCACATTGCAAATTGTAAAATGCACTGCAAATGTATTTTTCAAAAAGAGCTCCACAATAAATGCATTTTGAAATACATTGCAAATTTTAAAATGCATTGCAAATTAAATTAAATGCAAACAGAAATGCATTTTAGTAATGCATTTCACGATGCATTTTACAATACCTTGACAAGTTCATTGTGCAATACATTTAGCAATACATATTTATGACATTATGACCCCTTAATAACTGCTTCCTTGTCTGTTCCTACGTTTTATCTTTTTATTGTCGTTAAACAGTTGCGTTTGAAATGCACAGACACCAACTTAATTCAAATGATTTTGACAGCAAGTTTCAAATTCACTTTTCGATAAAACCGAACCCCTAATTAAATCAAACCAAATTTTGACCGCTCTCAATTCATAGTCAATGTAATCGAGCTGTATTTATGATTTTTTCATTTGCATAATCATATTCCGATACTGTAAATGAAATTGAACCATAAGCTCCGTATACAAATGCATCTACTTTCCAGGGTGCATCAACATTTGCATTCTGCAGTTATTTAAACATGGGTTTGATTCATGGCTTTGATGTCTTGGTCTATTTGGAATTGTCATTTAATGGAGTATATATAGTATGCGGTTTACAATGAAATAGCACGAAATTATATTTACTTTTGGTTCTTTTCACACGAAGTTTAATTGCATTTCTACGAGCATTCTTGTTCTTCCATTGTGAAAAAGGTAATGCGTGTGTAGGCAGTCGTATTTTTCTGAAGTGAAAGTCAACAGTGTAAGGGAAAGATAAATGAATCTTGTTAGATTAGCAAGTTGTAAAAGCTTATTTATCTCGTTATCATTTGTTTCGTTTTGGATAGAAGGATCTCATTTTTTTTAGAAGTTCAAACGGTGAATGCATTCCTTTGTATCCTTTCGTATAAAGCAAACTGACAAACTGACTTAGGTGGGTTCATGCAAAGTATAATGTAGATGCAAGATATTTGTTGGGAATGCATTGCACTTCTTAATATTAAAATAAGTGCAACCAAATAAGTTGCACCCATTTAGTAAGTGGGCAAAGTTTTAATACATGCATAAAAACTACAGTTCGTATTCAGATTAATGACTATTCTGTTACTTGCTTTACAATCAATACTGTTATTATGGCCTGTACATATACGTGGTTGGTTTGATACATTTTCGGCAAACTTTCTTGGCAGTTAATGTGACCGCAGAATTGTCTGCATGGAATGCAGCCATATATCCGAAGAAATATTAGGTCTGATAGCAAAAGTAATTTTCAGGAGAAGTTATTGCAGCAGAAGACAGACAAAATTGCTCATATTGCATCTTGTAATGTTGGCGTGAAGGACGTGCAACACAGTTTTATTGCTCAATTTCCTGGATTGATCGCGTATTAGTTATTATATTTGTTAATTGTTGACGAGGAAAATTTTATTGGATTTTATACAATAAGGGGCAGATGTTGGTCACAGATGCCCTTAAAGGAGACGTCTTATAACAATACATTTGAGAAAATCAGCACCCAGAGAGTTGTTTCAATTGAGTGACCATTACTTTTACTAGAGCTGTCCTATGAAAATTGTATTAATACTAAGAGAAACTAAAGAGAATAATTGCTAGTGGATGTCACTAAAACGACCCTTGTCATCAACCTTGATGTCGCCACCAGCCAGCGTTTAATAAAGTGGTTGAGATAAGTGTTTTCAAGTGTAACCATTTCTGTCATTGAGTATCATAGTGCAGTAACCAATTAAAGAATGGACAGTGAAAGTGTCATGATGCCTTAGAAGAAGCCCCTTGAGAGAAATGACAACAAATACTACAAGAAAGCTGAAACAGCCAATAATGTCTGCACACTTTTCACTAAAATTTAAACTTGCTGCATAATGAATCTCATATCAATTTTTAACCTACAATAAAAAGTATGAAAATGGGTGGGTTATGGGGGATGGGGGCCACATGCGAAAAAAATGTATTTGAAATGCGTTTTGAAATATATTGCAAATTGTAAAATGTATTTTTCAGAAAAAGCTCCACATTAAATGCATTTTTAAATGTAAACAAAAATGCATTTTAAAATACATTGAAAAGTGCATTGTGCAATACATTTAGCAATACAGATTTAGGTAATTCAGTGTGCTATTGTAATTTATTGCATTATTAAATATTGAATTCTAAAGTACATTGAATTTTAGGAATTAATCAAGAGGATCTTTCATTCTAAATTTATAAATTATGTGGTCATGTTAATGGTTTACATTTTCCAAGGTAATCCACAATATATTCTACAATACACGCAGAATACATTATAAACTATACTTCACAATGCATTTCACAATACCACATTTTACAATGCATTTTATAATGCATTATGAAATACATTATGTCTCAATCTACATATATTTTGAAATGAATTTTAAAATGCATTTTCTATAATGTATTGCTAAATGCATTTCTATTCCACATATTAAAATAACAATAAGTAGCGATGGTTTCTTCCGGTGTATTTACCTACATCATTCGCAAGACTGCTTACAAACTCTAATGCAGGGGTTCATTAGAGCAAGCGTGAAGATAGGGAAAAAAATGGATGTTGAGTCAGTGTTTTATAAAATGAGCATTGATTTTGTGTAAGTAATGAGACGAAAAGGCCTTATCTAGGAATTAATGGAAAGAAACTGGTTATGCTGTTGTTGACTAAACTCATCACAAGGGTATTTTCAACGAGGATTTTTGGTTTTTATCATTTCAACCTACACGCGAGATACGTACATGTATGCAACATGAAATATCACTTTTAAAAGTTATAAGCTTAACCACTTGAAACAATAACAATGGCAGAGGAAGGAAACAAAGATAAAGTGGGAGTCATTATTCCGAATGTAAGACTCCGATTTGCATTGATTTTTGGTGTGTGGCGTATCTTCTCCTGTCTTACTTTATACACTGTAGGTTTTTCTTCCATTAATTTCTATTTTGGTGATGAGATCATTACAATAAATGACTATTGTAAGAGAAGGTGGGCTTCTTCTGAGGCTGACAGTGATATTGCTTGGAAGATTGGCGAATAAATGCATGTATTATACGTTTTTAAGTTAGTATATATAGGCTAATGGGGTTACATAGGTTAGGCACAAACAACTAAAAAGGAAAATACAAAATAGAAAATAAAAGCAAAAATAGCGAGTTAGGACAGGTATCAAAATATTCTTGCATACATGTACTAGACAAAGATTGGTATATAAATGTTGCATGCACATTTGGAACAAGAACATGTTTTGCATGTATAAATAAAACTATCAGGGAGAGGAAAACTTATTTTTCACCACTTATGTTTACAATTTTCAACGTAAAAATACTGCCATGATTAAAGGCCCATCGAAAGTGCGTTGTGATTTTGGGGACACCCTGCACAAAATTGCGAAACTCAATTTCTCCTTTCCTGATCAACATATTAAAATATTGTTTTTGTAAACATTAAGAGGGACTTGCGTTTTATTGGTGGTACTATTTGACAACTTGTGGAAATGCATACGATATTAATGAAAACGATGATTCTGTTTTTGACTTTTTATTTTGCTTTATGAGCGATAGATGGCAACACCTACCGTCTGAATGGGAATATAAGAGATCTAGACTATCTCTGCTAAGAATTTTGAACAATTCTAAAAACGAAATGTCTTTTAATTTTATATAGTCCAGGAACTTACTATCAATATAAACGTCGAATTAATACATTTTGTTTCATATGAAATCATCTTATCTGTCCAAAATTAGGTAAATTCAATTGCAAAAAATCACTTTCAATAATATATAACTTAATAATCGCTTTCTGATATCAAAGTGTCAACCACTATAAAAGTTGTGAATGGTAAATGGCATAACATTTTCAACCCACACAATTCTGCATAAAGTCAAAACCAGAGGTAATGTTTGCATTTACTTTTCTAATTGAACTGATTGTTTGTTCATACTCTGCGATGCTAATTTACCCGCCACATTTAATGGAGTGTGATTTAAACACGTTTTTGAGGTTTTCATACCTTTATGTGATAAATTTAGCGCCTTCTGCTCTATTGATCTTCGCTCCAATAATCTTTGCCAGCGTCTAGTTCAAATGATGTTGAAGTGTATAACAACTTGGTTGGTAATCCTCGACATCATTAAGATTTAAGAGATTCGAACAACATGTGAAAAATTTCGTAGCTACTTTCTTATCTCGGAGTTTCACGCTGTCCCTATTTTAAAATCGGAAATCCATATAAGTGCTTAACCCAAACCTGACTGAATGACTTTAACAATCGATATTTTCGTTTCGAATATAAAGTGGTGAAAACTTTGCAGCATGATGAGTGTTTAAAAATGCGGAGTTCAGAACATCGTGTCAACTCCCCAAAGCTACAACTCAGCACAAATCATCAATATTTTCGCTTCAATATAATTGCGGAATGGTACACGAAAATGCACTTTTCTGCTTGGGACTGAATGCCATGCAAGGTTGCTCTCGACGTCAATGTGTAATTAATTACACGCCTTTACTTCGTTTTACCGAGCTCTGATTGCTCACAAAACTAGTAACGGTTGGTGAAAGTATGCGTTTCTTATCCACATGTACTGTACATGTACATGTATGCAATTTTATTTCTCAAACTAGCCTCGATAATAGGAAGCATACATGCACTGTACAGTGTTTTTCCCATTAAGAAAAATTCACTTGACTGCTCCATGGTGACTACACACCTGGAAAACCTGGAACTTATCTCAGGAAATTGTTGATAACGTAATTTTTCAAAACGAAATTACTATTGCATTCCCAAAATTGTTAATATTATCAAATAACTTCCAAGAATTGCTAAAAAATACACATTTATGGCAGTATTTATTTTCTTAACTTTCGCCTATGGCATTTTTCTGTTGCAACATAAATATTTCTGAATTATTGTTTTCTCGAAATTGGTGTTAAATGCATCAACGGTGTTAAATGCATCAACGGTGTTAAATGCATCAAACATGTACACGTCCTATGTATTGATATTAATAAGCATTTTTGCATGAAATGTGGACTAAGCCCATAGTTTTTTTTTCAAAGAACTTCGTCGCTGCATTTCCGTCGTTTTCAAATGAAATTATTGATATTACTAAACATTTTATTGAATTTTATACTAAAATCCATAATTTGTATTTGAACCATGGAAATTGAGAATAAGACCCTAGAAGTTTATGGTCGACATGTGTCCAGAAGATGCATGTTTTCAAGTGATGTATACACATAGGCTGACATTTACATGTACACTATACAGTGTATACTCAACAGAATGGTGGGAGAGAAAATATCTGCAAAAACGATTAACGTTGCTTATTGCTACGCAAATTATTACCAAAATTTTTTATAAATTCTTTTAAAGTTCAGAAATTGTACTGCTTAAGTATGAAATTATCAGAAACTTGTGCTTCAATCCAGCTCTTCGTTCAAACTTTTCTGATCCTCCTTAGCGTTTCATTAAACATTCAGTTCGTTTTAATTGGGCGGTAACGTTTAATTAAAAGAAAATAAAATGCAATCGAGCAGATTAAATGACATCAAACCAAAGTAACGATTTCTAACGTTCCCCGACTACATTTTATTCATGTTTGTTGCTGCTCAAAGACTTAATCGAATTTTGTTGGCTTAATGAATGCTTCCAGTATAGGACCAGTAACATTCTGGGATTTTTGTTTCTTGCAGTTGCAAGTTTGCAAAACCAGAAAAAAGCTAAAAATGTCAAACTGAACGGTGCACCATGCAGTCAAGTGCGATGGATATTAATTTTCTACACCGGAAAACATTTTCTGCTGTGGTTACATCGGTGCAGTTCTTCACTTTAACTTCATTAACATATATATCGAATTTACACATTCGTATATTCAATGGGTGTTATTAGAAAATTGTTAGCAGTGATTGCTGGTTTGGACAGCAAAAAGTCTCGACATTTTCTTCCATGTATACAGGATTTCATGCATTTATTCATAATATCATATCATTTGCATTACGCATGTTAGGAGAAATTGGGAATACATCATGCACTATGATTCAAGTGCCATCTATAGCATACAGGTTGAGCAAATTTCCCCCTATTACCAACATATTCAATGAGAGATGGTAATTACGAGCGTAATTTTTTTAACGGCGGTAATAGTTTATGATCATTACTGGTACCGTATATAATGTACAATGCATAACACAATACATAATTACCATAAGCAATGAAACATTTCTTCACGCATTCCTAAGATGAAATTAAGCTGACAAATTGCTATTGCTACCCATAATGCGTGCTAAATGTCCCAAATGCCTCCATTTAAAGTACATCGCACTCTTATTATTGTCGTCATAACTTGCATTATGTGACTTTACACTAGCTGAAAATTGCACTTATTCGAGAAATTTTCTTCAGCATTCCAACACTACAATTTCATGCATATACTTATTCATTGCCTTCTTTGTCGAAACTTACAAAGACAGCTTTAGTAGCATATTTTTTCGCCCGTAACAATATATTTCAGTCTCCATATTGCCCCTTGGATGGAATCACTCAATAAAGCAAAATTCGTATCTAAAATTGAGATCCATCGTTTTTATGATTGACATTTACATGGAGCAGTAAAAGTGGTTCGGCCAAAAACTATACCCTTATGACCCCTGTGCAATTGAATATGCATTTTTCTTACATGGAAGTAATTCATTTTTCCCATCTGCATCTTCGAGCGCTGGTTTCTTATGTAAAATACTCAATTCTAGATGGAATGTTTTTCTGGTCCAGAAAGCCTGTTTACGACTTATCTGAAAACCATCTCACATCTACCTAATGGAAACTTTCAAATATGCCAGTTCACCGAAATTTGCTTTCAAGCGTGCATCTTTGGCAACTTATCAATGGAGTCATCCCTGTTTCCAATTGGATCACAGAATTCAAAGAACTTTTTTGTGCCTAACCATTTTCAATATATTCTGCAATTCACGAAATGACGTGCAAACTGCTCTCGATTTAGGTTCCCGGAAGCATCGATTAAATAATTTCTGTTTATCGAATGAAGTTATAGATTGGAAATTTCGCCGAATTTTTGCCATCCTTCTTACACTTCAGTTGCAACGCTAGGGTTGTGAGTTGGCCCATTGAAAGTAATTTTTTCAATTGAATTTTGATATAATTTTGGACAGGTATGATAATTTCAAATGAAACTAAATGTTTTAATTCAAAGTTTATATTGATGGTAAGTTCCTGCGCTATATAAAATGAAGACATTTCGTTTTTTCCAGATACTATTTATTTTGCCAACGACAGTAAATCTCTTATATTCCCATTCAGACGGCAGGTGCTGCCATCTATCGCCCATAAAG
>JAQFYZ010003774.1:0-12630 GCA_034695085.1 Cylindroiulus punctatus | reverse complement strand
TTTGCATGGTGGAAATATTATGCAGGGTGTCCGAAAATTACCACGCATTTTCAATGGACCTTGTAATCAGCCTTAAACAGCATTGCTGCTTGCACGATTGTGTCACATCGATTTCCCAAGTCGGTTCGATGTAGTAGCACTTGCAGAGCTGAGGAGCGTCATAGGTGGCGCCACCTGGCCGTGGCCCGGCCCCTCGCCGCGGGGTCCGCCGGAACGGGAGCGTCGGTGGCTGGCCGAGATATTTAAATAGGTTTTCGGCCGCGAGGTGGGCGAGGTCACGCCGCGGGGTCAACTCGATGAGCGGCGGATAAGAGGGTCCGGGGAGGGGAAAAGGCGCTAACACAGCCTATCGTTCGATCGGAAGACTCCATTTTACGTCCCGGCATTTGTGGGGCACCCTACGGATGGACATAGGGGGCGCCTCTAATAGCTTCGAAACACATTTTGTTCGGACTTTCCTGCCAAAAAGTGTGCTCGCCACTGTACGAGCATAGACGCCAGTGAGAATTAACTACCATTAATGTCGTTTTGTCCAAAGAAATTATCTAAAAGCACCAATTTATGAGATACTGTTTTTACTTTTTGGACGCACTGTATACGTGCTTGATGATATTTCCCGTCGTGCACTGCTCTCGTGCACAGTTGCACGAACATGCACGTGCATCGATTCTAACCGTCCTAACCAGTTAAAGCGAGCAAATTGTATACCAGCTTGTCGACGAAACAAAAATGGACGCCATTTTATTGTAGGATAAATACCCCGTTGCATGTTCCAAAAGACTCATTGTTGGCTCGTTTACATGAAAAGTAAATGCACCCTCACTATACATACATGTATGTACACTAAGTTAGGAATCCCCATGCACGTGCAATGCCAGCACGTGAGTGCCGCCTGCTGCGTACAGTATAGTTAGGATTAGGAACACCGGAAAGAGAAAGCGTTGCCTTATGGGAAATACATCGCGTATACAGCGTGCCCCAAATGTCAACCAAAATGCATCAAATAAGTATTGGTGCTGTGTTAATGCAGAAAACATGAAACATGCATTTCGGACATGCCATATAATGAAGCTGTTGGGCCCAAAAGACCTTGGCGCGGCGAGGGTCGCCCGAAAAGTACCCGCGCTTCCGAAATAGACAGCAGACTTAATAAACAGCCCAGTACGTCATCGGTAAGTAGCGGCTGGTTATTAAACTGTTTCGGGCGAAAATGCGAGGAATTTTGACGGACTGTCGTCGGGGAATTTCCCCTCAGCCCTCCGTTGCGTCTTCGCGATTTAAACTATTTCGCTACGGCGCTCGCTCCGCATTCCTCAGGCGCCCCCATTGTGGAAACACGGCGGTGACGTCAGCACTCGCTGCAATCCAACAATGCCTGCTTGTTTGTATGGTCTCCAAACAAAACGACTTACAAAAATAATATTTTTGCCAGCAAACGTTAACCGAATTTGTGAAACTTTCTGGGAACGTTCGGAAATTAGCACGAGTTTTTTCTCCAGTTCTGTTTGTGTTCGAAATTCTTCACCGAATTTGATTACCTAGATTCAACCACATATAGTATAGGGTCTAACTTAACGTTTTAACTTATAAAAACCATCAATGTTTTATAATATTGACATTGTATCATGCATTTTCCAGATTTTTGCGAGTTTCTTATAGCGTTGAAGTTTTAATGATAAATGAGAATCATTCAAAAAAACTTTGCCTTCAGTTATTTTTATGTTATCCTAAACTTCTGCTTCGAAAGTTTTGGGAAAAAGTCATCAGTATTGTTTGAAATTGATATTTTTATCAAATGTTCTCAAAATTTACCCACGCATGCAGGAATCCCCACTTTTGAAACATTGATTTTTCTAAATTAAAAAAAATTTCCCAATGACATTTACCTTGATTTCTTTTTCCAAATTTCGCATTTTGAGCTACAGTTAGATATTTTGAAAAAGCAATCAAAGTTAAATGTAAGCAGAGGTATTGGAGGGTTTTCATGTTGTCTTAAATTGCTCGAAGATTTCGCAGGACATCAGCAAATAAATCATCAATATTAAAAAGTTTCCAAATTGCTCAGAATTTTTTTGAAATTCGAGTTTATCTGGATATGGATAATATATATCTAACAATTCCATCGATATTTTACACCTCGTATTGCCGAAAATCCAATTTCACCAAATTACCCAACTTTTTCAAATAAATAGTAAATAAATAAAGGAAAAAATACTAACAATTTCCTATTTTGGTTTCATGAACTCCGGATGAATAAAATTTTAAAAATGACTTCAGGAAAATGATTTGTAATAAATGTGTAATATGGTAATAAATAAATAATAAATATATAATATATAAATAAGTGCATAAATAATAAATGAATAATAAATAATAAAATAAATAGTAAATAAATGAAGAAAAAAACCTAACTATTTCCTATTTTCGTTTTATAAAATTCTGATGACTAAAATTTCAAATCACGAAAATTTGTAATAAATGTGTCACATAGTTTTAGAAAATTCTGGGAATGTTTATCAGGGTGTAACCGATTGGAAATCAGGATAAATTTAACTTAATTAATCTTCGTCATTAATCAGCGAAAATGATTGCGTGGGGGCGCCCATAAATTCCTTATTTAAATGAGAATAAGTAAGAGATTAGCATTTATTGGCTCATAAACATCCACGAATTTATCCAAGGGGCAGCAGTTAGGAAATTCCCATGCATTAAGTAGCCAAAAAGGGTCTTACAATTTTGGCTTTTATAATTAAGGGGGTGCGGTGATGGCCCCCTGGCTGACCCCTAAAGGTGCCAAATTGACCACGTTCGAATTCAGGGGTTCGATCAGATGCACATACAGTAAGGGGGAAAGTGATAACATGGTCTATTTTTATTGACTGACCAGTGGTCAGTGGCGCACCGAGAAAATTCTAAAAATGGCCGTTTGGTGACCATACGGCCCCATTGTTACCTAAGGGGCCTCGCCCTGGCCCTCCGGGGCTGCTTTTCTGTGAAATTTCACTTGCCCAAAATAGGAGTTTTTGGAAAGGTCAGTAAATCATGGGGGTTGACCTTTCCAGTTGCAACCGGCGAATTAAGATTCCACCGATAAAATGCTAGCTTCCGGTGTTGGAAACGCTTCTATTTGTGGAGGGGCCTCCGAAAACGGCAGCGAGGAGCCAAAGGGCACGTGCAATGGGCCCTCGCCTGTGGGGCTTGACCATTAGGCGCGTGTACCTGGTGCCCGAAATAACCCTCGTGGAAATGAAAACGTCAAAACAACACGTTTGAAAACTTACATTGTACATGTAAAAGGTATGAGGTAATGACAAAGACCATTTTTGGAACGTTTGGAATGCCAAAACTCCATACCGAAATGTTGGCATTGTTAAAAGAACATTTTTGGAGAATTTGGAAGTATATAATTTGATTTCGTATCAACATATTCTAGTTGCTAAAAGAATATTTTTGGTACGTTTGGAATACCTGTACCTGAACTTCACATCGAAATTTTGGAATTGTTAAAATCACTTTTTTGGAGAATTTGGAGGTATACGATTTGATAAAAGACCATTTTTGGAACGTTTGGAATACCTATACCTGAACTCCAAATCAAAATTTTGGAATTGTCAAAAGAGCATTTTTGGAGAATTTAAAGTATAAAATGTTATAAAAGATCATTTTTGGAACGTTTGGAAAATACCTTGATTTCAAACCGATATTTTCAAACCGTTAAAAACTATCAATATATACATGTACATGTATATTTCGTTAGCGTGTTTTATATGGCAATCTCTAAACATTCTATTGACAAACATTTTAAATTGGAATTTAATACCATGTCCATACCATGTTCTTCTTATACAGTACATGTACAAATGTGGTATGCAATAGCAAATACCAAATTGATTAAATTTGGTTGAAAACAAAAAGCTATACATGCATTACAACTCTTCAGGTAACGTGCTAAAGGACACTTGGAACGGTATAGGGTCCATTTGGGAAACTTAAATTCTATACCAATAATTTCGAATTGGAAGTTTGGAACTCGATATACCATGCATCACACGCTCGTTCATGCTATGGTGTATATTTTATGTGTATTTAGAATATTGTCATTGCTGACGTTTCGAATAAAGTAGTAATAATAGTCTGTACGAGCTAATGCAGTGTTGTTAGATTGCATTACCAAATTGATCAAATTGTGTTAATGGAACCAAAATTCCATACACGTTCAAACGTTCAGGTACATGTACTTTTTACATGTGAGGAAGTGTCTTCCTCCTCAAAGGATCATCCATGGTGCTTTGGCTCACAAAGGTCATTAATGTATACTGTAAATGTCAAATATGTCATATGTGACTTTGACTATAAAAGATACTAAATCTGCCAATAAAACTAACATGGACCCAATATGATCATAGTATAAGCCTAATATGATCGAACCAAGAACATCCATTTCGGCGAAATAAACAAGTACAACAAACCATTAAAATAGAAATGGAGACGGCTGTGCATTGATAACAAATAGATAAACGACTGATTAAAAATGTAAACTGCTTCAAACGAGCCGTTGCAACCTCCAAGTCCAATTATAATAAAAAACAACAGCGCCAGCAATAACAATAAACAAAATATGGAAGAAAACAAACAGCTGCAAGCGTGTGCTTTTATCAGCACTGTTCGGATACACTGTATAATTGTCATGCAGTATATAATCATATGCATGGAAATGGATGGAAAATCAAACCATCAATCAGTATTACTGTCAGTATTTGGTCATATTGACAGTAATATTGTAATATTATATATATAAAATTTAGGCATTCCATATAACACCCCAATAGACGTGATGAAATTTGAATATAATTAAAATATATTCAAGAAGCTGTTAACAAAAGCCATTCAGCCTGTTGTTATTATTCTATTATTGAATATATTGCAAATATTGACCATTTTCTTTGACACGCATCATGCCCAAGCGTTAGAAGATACATGGTTTGTTGTTTTCAGTATAATAAAATAAGTTTCAGTATAATAAATTTCATATTTTTAACGAAAACATAGTGTGAACATAGCGTATCTGATTTGAAAGTTTTGATAAAATTCAGCTCTATAGGTTAGCAATTGTAACCAGTATCGAACGTTCCAGAATGTTTTTAATCACATATTGCAATTGGAACCAGTATCGGGTGTTTCAAAATGTGTTTATCACATATTGCAATTCGAACCAGAATCGAACGTTCCAAACTGTTTTTTATCACATATTGCAATTGCAATATAGCCCAAATCAACATATGTTTTAAATTGGTGCACATTTAATGCATATCTAACAACGCTTTAGAACTTCCTGACAGCATCTTGCTGACGGTGCCTCAATGCATTTTTGTCAACTTGAAATACAGCACCCAACTTTCAACAACATCTTTTTGAATCATTTTCGAAGGAAACCATCCTGCAAATTGGCGGCACTTTAGGACTAGGCCATCCCTTTTGTTTGGCATTAATTGTCAGATGTGTGCAGGGGTGGTCCTTGTTAACTCTCTCCGCTAACAGTACATTAAGCATGATCTCATTAACACTGATATTCCTGCAGGTGAAATTTTTTTTGCATTTTATTTTTTTATTTCAAGTGACCGCCGTCGGTGGCCCCTGGGCCTGGTCCGATTTTTTGTCACGGTCAATTACTCGGCCCCCTTAAGCAGCGCCCCCTATTACCGTCTAATGGACGCTCGCTGATATCGATCCGTTTTGTGAGTAAATAAACGAGCGGCTTAACAAGGCGTTATCGCCTAACGAAACAATCGACTGACGAAAACAGGTAGCCCCTCGCTAAAGGGGCCGCCATTAAACGTGGACAAAAAAAAACACAGAAACACAGACGCTTGTGGGACATGACCATGGATGACCAGTGGCCAGTCTGCCTCAAGCAGGACAATAGGACTCCTTAATTGCTGCGCCGGACATTATGGCCCGTTAGGCCTATATGCTTGACCACTCGGACCATGCATGGGAACGAAAAAGGGCTCAGAACTTAAAATTGGATAGGTTCACATCCTGGAGGGGATGTGAAATTGCATTTGACATTTGATCACACGTGTTCCAGAGGGTAAATGATAGGTGAAATGAAATTAAAATATTTTCGGTCATGCAAGAATTCTATTGAAAGTGTTTCACCATAAAGTTTTTTAGTTTAAAAAAACAAAACAAGTAATTAATACGAAAATATCTGATTGCAAAAAGTACGTTTGTTTTGACGAGTGAAAATATGTATTTTCGATGATGAATTTGAGTGAAAAGCAAATCGTTTCATCAATTAATTAATTGAAAAACGAAGAATTTGTTAATAAAAAAATAACTATCGTAAAACGAAGAATATTTAAAAAGCAATAAAAAATTATTATAAGAAGGAAGAATTTTTGATGAAACAAAGCATCCTAAAAGCGAGAATTTTTTTTTAGAAAAAAAAAGCATCCTAAAAGCGAAGAATTGTTAATAAGAAAATCACTATCCCAAAATGAACAATTTTTGATAAAACAACAAAAAAAACTATCCCATAAATGAAATTTTTTTGATAAAACGAAAAAAAAACAACTATATCCTATAAAGTGAGTGAGTGTAAACGAAAAAATTTTCACTAACAAAAACCTACTCGGAAACAAATTGTTATCTGTTATATGCAGACCATCAAAAGTTTGACAGAACATGTCAAACGAAACGAAATTATCTTAAAACGAATAAAACTACCCTTAAATGAGGTTACAGACCATCTCAGATGCTCTCGATGCAGCTTACAGTCACTGTCAGCCTGCTCTCAAACGAGCTTAAACCCACTTTTGACTTAATTCTGAGTTCTGACCATCTGAGATGCATGGTCTCTATCACTCTCAGCTCTCCAACGAGCCCAAATTGAGTTCGCAAACACGGGCAAACAAACATGGGAAACACGAGCAAAAACTTTGCCGAAAATAATAACAGATTTGTTTCGAAGATGTCGCCCCTCCCCACGATTAGCCAGAAGCCCCTTAATCGGTCCCACAGGACGCATCCCCTATAATTTTCAAAATCACGCAACGTAAGTTACCCGGATGGCCCGCCAGGGGGATGTTAAACGGCGACCCCATGGGGGTCATAGGACGCGAATTTTTTGGGACGTTTTCGAGCAACAATTAGCGTGGGTCGCGTGCCGGCTTAACGGCCCGTTAGCCATCGTTCACCTGACAGAACAGCTGCATTCCTACCCTTCCTTAAACCCCCTGAAATTTGGGGTTTCAATCTAGGGTTTGACCCCTGACCCCTGCATGGCGAGCAGAACAGATGCGACGTTTCACTCTCAATAGTTTTTCTCTCAACATTTTATTAAGACCTTACTTACTATGGTGCATGGAGAGAATCCCTGCACCATATCCTAACCAGGTTAGGGTTATCCCCATGTCGGCCATTTTTTTTTGCATCTTTTTTTACTGAAATTTTACGACTTCGTCGATTGATTATCGGACTTGCTCGGTGTTGTTCTTACAAAACGTTACAGCCATAACAGGTCCAGGTGGCAGGACGAGCGTAATGGCCGAGCACACCGGAAATGGCCAAAAAAATGCCAAAATAAAGTAAAAAAGTGAGGGGAAGGCAACAGTTACCGAAAATAAATGATGAAGTGATAAGCCATCATCGCCCTGTTTTTGGGAGGGGGTGGGTCAATTTAGGTGACTTTTGACCCCGGGCGGTGGCGCTGTTTACCAGTGTCTGGAAAAGTGACTTATGACTGGTGATATGATGAAAGATTTCGGGGCCAAGTGACCACTGGGGACAGAACATGGACATTGTTGATTCGCTGCTACTTTATGGCTGCTGTTTTGACGGGGGTCTTCCTCGCCCATTGTACAACGGAAATGTTATTCCAATATCGCTCCTGATACAGGTGATTTACGCCTAATAAATTCAATTGTTCACCAGGGCTGAAAGTCGTCGGTACATTTTAATTTCAACGTTTTTCGTTAAACAAAAATGCATATTGATCATCACGTTCAGTTTTGATTTTGCAAATAGTTCGGTTTTATGGGCAACCCGTTCGATTCCAATTATCTGCTTCGATTGGTTGCAACGCCTCGTCACGTGATCCGCGCGAGCCAATGGGCGTAGAACGCGTCACGTGACTGGTTAATTCCGCGTCCAATCACGACCGGATCGTTGGAAATCGAACGCTCCATTCGCGATTTTGCACGCGCATTTGCCGTTGACGTTCACAATCGCCGTCGATTGGTTCTCGTAGCTCGTTTCTCGTCCAATCAATAGCCAGACCACATGCAAAAGAAATGTGTTTGAAATGCATTTTGAAATATATTGCAAATTGTAAAATGTATCGGAAATGTATTTTTCAGAAATAGCTCCACGATAAATGCATTTTTAAACGTAAACCGACATGCATTGTAAAATAAATTGACAAGTGCAATACATTTAGCGATACAGATTTACGAAATTCAGCGTGCTATTGTAATTTATTACATTATTAAAAATTCAATTCTAAAGTACGTTGAATTTTAGGAATTAATCAAGACGATCTTTCACTTTAAATCTAGAAGTTATGTGGTCATGTTGATGGTTAACATTTTCCAATGTAATCCACACTATAGTCTACAATACACACAGAATACATTATAAACTATGTGCATGACGTGCATTTCGAGTACATTATGAAATGCTCAACAAATTGCAGTGCATTTTATAATTCATTATCAAATACATTTATGTCTCAATCTACATACAATTTGAAATGAATTTCAAAATGCATTTTCTATTGGGAGTGTGCAGCGAAAGGGTCGCCATCTTGTAGCAGTTGAGTAAGCTCCCACGAAAGTAGGATACTTTCAGCAAATAACATGGCGAAATTCGATAAACTCAGACTCGTGTCCCAAAAATAAATACGGAATGCTGTAAATACCAACAAAGAGTATTATTGGGTACCACAGAGTGAGTCAAAACCGTTAAAATAATAATTAGCCTGCATTGACGAGCTTATGAAAAACTTCCCATTACATTTGAGGCTTGTATCCTACTCTCGCGGCTGACTGCAGCGCCACTAGTGGCGTTGCACACTCCCATGCATGTTTTTCAATATGGGATTAAACGTTCCATACAATATTGCACGAGCATTCGTTCGAATTTCTTCCTAATTAATTTTCGTACTTTTTTTCTGAATTTTTGTCTAATTTTATTTGGCAGATTCGTCCCCTTCGATGTCCCAGCGCAACTTCCCCCCCTCGTTTTTCAACAGCAACGACGTGCCCTACCAGTCGAGCGGATCCGGCCTGTCGGGCCTTGGGGGCCACGGTCACCACGCGGCGTCCGAGCTGTCGTACGCCGCCGGCCCTTACCACCACCACGGCCTGCACCACCAGGGCGACCACTGGCCCTACCCTTTGACCTCGCAGAGCCCTTACGGTTCTCACCACGCCCACCGTCCCAGCATGCCCCACGAGCTGCAGGCGGCCTACTCGCAAATGACCTCCTTCAACCCCATGCTCCTGCAGCCCTCGCCGTCCGCCATGCGATCCGGCAGACTGACCACCGGACAGTGCAAGGCCACCGACGCCTGGGGCGCCCCCAGGTACCACCACGACGACATCGCCCACTTGCAGGACAATTACGCCACGGCGTCGCACGCATACTCCATGACGGGTCAGTCCAGCATTATTATTATTATTATTTTAAGTTAATGGCTTGATTAACCAGTGCATTAAACAAAAACTTGCATAGTATTGCATATGGTTGACTTTATGGAAAATGGCAGAAGTGTAAATTAACTCGTTATGAAGTTTAGGTAACGAAATGCATTATACATGTAGGTTGAAGAGAGAATTGTCGCACTTTAAAGTGATCGAAAGTGGTTCCTAAAGCTACATGGAACACAATGAAATGCCATGGAACGGATTTTATAACAAAAAGTTTATACTTTTAAAGTTAATTTAAAACTTAAATTAACTTACTCTGAAGTTTAGCTAACAAAATGGGTTGAAGAATGCTGTAGAACTGATGCCAGTGATTGAACAAAAGTTAAAACGTTTTCTGAAGATATATGGAACACAATGAAACGTCATGGAACGGATTTTATAACGAAAAGTGGAAACTTTTAAAGTTAATTGAAAACTTGCTATGACGTTTACCTGACAAAATGGGTTCAAGAATGCTATAGATTTGATGACAGTGATTGAACATAAGTTAAAACTTTTCCTGGACATATATGGAACACAATGAAACGCCATGGAACGGATTTTATAACAAAAAGTTTAAACTTTTAAAGTTAATTTAAAGCTTGCTACGAAGTTTAGCTTACATTGAAGAATGCTATAGAATTGATGAAACGTTCAGACTTTTTCCTCATACTATGGAACACCAATGGATTTGCAGAAAGTTCAAACGTTTGGCTAAAATAATCCCAGAAATAGGTTGAGATGTTCACACAAACTTTTCACTGAAATCGAAAATAGTATTTTGGCGAGATAAAAATGATCGACATTGTCAGCACTTTACGTGTACACCATGCATGCATGTGAGGAACATTTAAAACAAATGTTTAAAATCTTGTCTGATCATTGACTTAAATTGGTTAAGCGTTTATCGAAAAGCATTTAACGAACAAAATTGGGCTGCAAATTAAAGGTTTTAATCCTTTGCCTCAAATGAATAACATAGCTCATCTTCGAAACACCAACGGTTTTAAAAAATTGAAACTTTCATTTAAAATCATCGAATACAATTTCAATAAAAAAAATTTCACTGAAGTTAATCGAGAAGAGCACTAGCGAATCAATTGGGGTTCAAAAATGAAAAGATTTGACTTAATAAAGTTATACGAATATGGTTACAATTGGTAAAACGTTTTATTCCGATTAATCGAAAGGCGTTTTGTCAACAAAATGAGTTTGGAAAGTGAAAAAATTATGTTCGCAATTGGAATGTTATTTGCAGAATTTGGTGCAATCGGCTTAACCCTGCTGGGGATTTCCTTAGAAAGCCCGGATTTCGTTCGGGCATAAAATAAAGCTTAAAATTTATTTTACACATTAGTTGACACTAGTGGCGCCCGGTGGAACAGCAGTGCTGCCACCTGGCGCAAAGGATTTTTGCCACCCCCTTAGAGCTATCCCCTCAAACCACCCCGCCGGCTCCCCGTATAATTAATTTAAATGCGGAGAGTATTTTTCGAGCGCGCTCATAATTTATAATCTAATAAATGAGATAAAAACATTCCTGGCTAATTTATCGTCGTCTTTGAGCGACCGTCGGCCGGCGACGGTGGCGCCCCCTGGCGGCGCTAGTCGCGCATAGATTACGCCAAATTAAGGGGTTTTTTACTCGAAACATTTAAGAAATATATTAGGGATGATAAAAAGAGGACGAGAAGACGACACTCGTATAAAATTTGCAGCAAAAACTTAGAAATTCCTGTGATATTTGGAGGGGTTTTTTAGTCGATTTTTTACATTTTTTTTCGAAAACGAGTGTTTTGAAACCCATCTGCTAATTGCGATGCCTAACTGGGTATAAACTGCTCCATAAACGAGCTTTTAATAGTTGGCCGCTAACAGGGAGCCAGATTTGGGATAAAGTTTGAATTTTTTACACAATTGCTGTTCCATGCATCATCCATGCACGCATAGGTGTTCCATATATTTTAGCAAATCATTTATGCTGTGCATTGTATGTTGACCACATCCATTTAAATGAAATGCGCCATATTGCATTTAATTTAACAGGAGAATTGAGGACAATAATTCGCCCCAATTAGCCACAATTACACAGGCAATTTCACGAAAACTCATCGCTATAAATAGGATTGCAAAGCATTTGGAAGATACTTGACATTATTTTTGTTTTGGTAACATTAGGTCAGTAGTGGTCTGCATATTGGGTACAATTTGATTGAACTGATTAGGCAATTGGTATCCTATACATGGTGTCCGGCTTGATGGTATCCAAAAATAATATCATAGTAATGTCCTATATTTATTTTATATAACGGGACATTATTTTTGAAACATTCCAAATCACCATGTATATGGATGAAGTATAGATGGTGATTTTACCGTTTTGTTACATGCATTTTTGTTACTAAAAACTTGTTTAAATAACAGATTCAGCCGAATTTCCAAATTACTCTAAAGACCCATGTAATAATTCCATTTAAGTAATGCATCCCATCAAATAATGACATTATTTTTTAAGAATTTGAATCACCATGTATATGGATTAAGTAGATGCTCATTTTACTGTTTTGTTACATGCATGCAGCTTGCAATACTAAAAACTTGTATAAAAACAGATTCAGTCGAATTTTCAAATCACTCAAGGCCTATCTAATGACCAGAGTAAGGATTCGATTTAAGTGATGCATCTCATCAAATAATAGGACATTAATTTTGGATACTTCTAAACCGGTCATGCATGTATATGGATCAAGTAGATGATGATTTGTCAGTTTTGTTAAATGCATGCAGCTTGCAATACCAACTTCTAAAACATGTTAAACAGATTCAGTCGAACTATCAAGTTATACTAAGTTCAATTCAATTCCACTCGACATTATACCCTATCCGATCAAGTGGCAATCAGTGTGCCCATGCTACATGTACACGTGGGATTACACGCGGT
>JAQFYZ010003773.1:0-12632 GCA_034695085.1 Cylindroiulus punctatus | reverse complement strand
TCTACTGAGAAACGTTTCTGTGAATTTATTTCGAATTTCTGGTGGGCTGGTTTGTTACACTGCGTCTCGCCAAGGTTTTGATCAACATTGGGATTGTGAAAATGCAGTGTTAAGCTTAATTATGTTAGTGATTTACATAATTTAAGGCTTGTGGGCATGTCGTTCTCAATTTAATTGAATTGAATTGACGGATCTTGAAATTTTGCTCTAAGCAAATCAAACTTAAAACGTTCGTTTCTCACGTTATATAGCATTTGGTATAAGTCTCCGAATGTCAAAATATTGCATAATAATCCCCTAAGCTCAGAAATTGACAAAACATTCAAAGTCGAGAGGCTCGCAATGGTTGCCCACGTACAGGGGTGCCCCAAAAATGGAGGCTCGCAGAATCGTTTCTTTGAATTCGGTGATAAAAATGCGCTTGTTGGAAAGAGTTTTTTCATCCATTCGGCGCACAAAACTGCCAACTGCAATGCAGAAATTTGAATTCGTTATCTCGAATAACAGCTGGGAGGGGGAGCGAATTAATGCTGTTGTCTGACATTTTTACGTGTAAGACTGACTGCTGCTTGTTTATTCGTCAAATGAAAAGATTCCCCATTCGAAATGTGTTGCTTATCAAAACAACTTTTCGCACGCATGTCTCTCTGCGCTAATATCAGACACGCATACTTAATGCCACGGTTTCATTGTGTGGAGCCTTCACGCTGGGAGGATTTCAAATAAAGAAATTTGCTCATGTAAGGCAGTTGTTGGCGTGGAACGCGCCCTAGGTGGCGCTATTTGCACCTTTTGATGTTGGCGATTAAAACGCATCAACGCACAAAGTTTCATCTTGCATAAAATCCAAATTTAGTCTGTTACAGGGCTTGTTATGCATGTATCAGCTCCAATATGAGCATTTTATTCAAAATTTGGATATTAGTTTAGGTGAAAATGGAATTCAGATACAATTACTGGTGGTGGAAACTTTTACTGTTTCCCAAAACGGTTGGAAATATTGATTTTGTTTTAAATTATTTCGAAAATTAACGCATTTCAACAATAATGGATTTCAGTTCATTTATTGAATTTTGCACACATTAGGATTTTCCAAAATTGGTTTTTGGCAGTGACGTCAGCACTGACTTTATATGCAAGTAAAATGATGACATTGTAGTGTACATGATGATAAGTGATAACCATTTATGAAACCACTTATAACCATGCATGATAACCATTGACTGCAGAATTGCCACTTGCCTTTTGTTTACCTTTTGAATAACATTTCGCTATTCATGAGCAGCGAATCTTCGTTTTAATTATTAATTTGCAGCAACCCGCCACATTAAAAGTGCATGAATCGCAGCACTAATTTGGCTTTTTCAGGGCAGCGCAAATAACAGGATGCCAACTTTAATACGACTTTGGTGCATCGTATTGATCGGATGCTGTTTTCAGTCATCATCCTTGAATAGCTGGAGGCTCCTTTTATCTTTTTGCTATTAAAAATCCTTATTTTCCGCGCTTTGTGGGCGAAATTGGTAAACATTTATATGAGCATTTGGATCTGCTATTTATGGCGCAGCTTTAATAACATATTTTAATAACTTGTATTCACATTATTGCAATTTAAACTCGATGGGTACATCACACTGTATCTCATTGTGGATGCTGTCAGCCATATCAAAATTGATCTTTCTGTAAGGTGGCTGGAAAAGCATCTTCAGTTGGGCACCTCTTAATTTAGGTCCTCTCCTTGTTGCCATGTGGGTAACTGTGCATGACTATACCTATGACGTCAGCACTTATTGCAAATACACCATACACGGTATGCAGCCTGATTAGTCATGACGTCATTTTTGATAATATTTGTTACCGATAAATCCATTGCAAAAGAACAAACACCTCTAACATTTTGCGATAACTGTTACCTTATGCACTGGATGGTAGGTTAGTCATGAATATTAATTATTAACACTTAAAGCCAGGTATAATTCCTGTATTGCATGGCCAGTTTTTGTTCTAGGTAGAATTATTGCAGGCAGGAAATTTAAACATTGTCCATATAGCTAAGGCCAAATGAATACACAAATTGTCATTTTATATATAACACTTATACACACATGATGGTTATACCTATAAACTACATGCAACCACATAATCTGAGTAATTTCAAAAAGTGGACGTGCAATATGCCAATATCTGTGTTTTAAACCACCGATTTCACACGTTAAAAAATAGTTGTGCAAAAATGTTTATATAACCTCCATAGTCGCAATGCATGTCCCAGATTCGAAAAATTCGGAAAGATCAATTCCCACAAAAATTCTTTCAGAAGAGCAGAGGTTTTTGGATGATGTTATCTGGTTGGCACCAAGCCCCTATGGCATGACTAATTAATGGGATTCGATGCAATATCTCGATGCACGCGTAATTACCCCTAATGCAACCCCAGCATTGTTAGTAGTGGATGAAAATGATAAGCCAGCCACGTGACCCCTTTCCTGCATCCAGGGGCGCCATTTTGATAGGGAATCAGTTGCAGCTGGTGGTAATGTCTGTCACTCCCAAATCTCCCATCCGCCCCTGCGAACGTTGTTTCGGTCGGTTGAATGTCTATTTAGCCCGCTATTTAAGTTGCATGCTTTTCACCAGGGTTGTGTGTTTGTTCAATGGCTGCCACTCCATAATCCTCCCCGGTGCATCAGGGGCCACGTGTCATTCAGCCATCCAACCACCGGCGCTGGCTGCCCCCCACACCCCTCCATGCCAAACAGCAATTTGTAACCACATCGTAATTCTTTCTCCCCGACACGAAAAATCCATAATCCACTAAAGTTCGTTTCGAGTCTCCTGGCCAATGCAGTCGAGCTGGAAAATCGATAACACGCATTCTACAATACCGACATGATGAAAGCATCAGTAGCCACATCTGCTTGCAAAGACTCCCTTCTTGGCCCTGCTTCTTGGGCACTGCAGTGACTGCAGAAATAAATGGAATTATCGATGGCCTGAGGCGCAGATATTGTATGTCCACGTTTTCAAGTTGTTCGTAATCATGTAAGAGATTCGTGTGTCTGACATCGAGCTGTCCCATGTCCTGGTGATGTCCAGCCAATTAAAATCAGTTTGGCAGATTAGTGCATTCTGTTTAGAAAATTCATGGTAAATTTTTGGTGAATTTGAAGTGATATAAATGTATCTATCATATTGTAATATTTGATGCAATGAAATTCTAATGTCAAGCAGGGTCGTGTGTGCTACAAGGTGCATAATGAAAACAGAAAAACCTATATTTCTGTTGGATGATATGATTATACCACAGGCACAGAACCTTAACACGTGGGACAGGTGTACCCACACACATGTACTAGTAGATGTGCAGAAAGACACAAGTACCTTAATGAGAGTTTAATCTATTATCCATAATAGCAGAATTAAAATATAGAAAAAAAATATATCTTGATCCATCCAATGGATAAATTTGGAAACCAGCTGTAGAATATATAAAAAGCAGGAGAGGATCTCTTCGTAAACATAGTGGACTGAAAGTGCCCTAGAAGTGGTTTCTTGGCATCCATTAGCCTACTTTGAAACATTTATGGTTGAGCTCCTTCTTGAATTTCTGCCATAAAGAATGTAAGACTAGAGATGAAGAGCAGAGATGAGAGTTGCTCTGCATTGTTGTGCAGTAATAAACATATGATTGAAAAGCATATTGAAGGGAATTACACAGGGGCCTGGAGATAGGGGATGATGATGGACGCCAAATTCACTCCTATTTCGAGCGTTTCATATACGATTGTTATTTAAATTAAGCTGAAATCGATGGATGACGAAGGAAAGGAGTCGTCTCATTTGCATCGTCATATTCAAATTAGGTGGCTTAAATCTCGCTCGCATTTTACATTAGGATGCCAATAAAAAGCTAAAACGCTAAGTCCTTGAAAGGTGCATTATGTGCAGGTTTAAAAGCAGATAGCAGCTTATATCCTATAGAGGGTGGCCACATAGTCTTAAATGTTCAATGCTAAACCAGGTTCCTCCACAATTGAAATTTCCCTGTCTTTTCCAGTTGTTATAAAAAATTCACAGATACAAATACAAAAATGTGACGTATATGTTGATGTATAAACCGCACATGGAACTAAAATTTTACATATTTTTTAAATTTTAGCAGCCAGTTGTCTTACCTTTAATCGCTGAATACAATTTCAAGTAAGATTTCAGTCAAATAGTGCAATGTTGATAAGAAGAGAATTGCCATTTCTATAAATGAAGAATTAGCATCATCACTTGTTTGGTACAGCAATGTATTAATGCTGTAATGCGCCTAAAATGGAATTCTGATTCGATTTAAAATTTTGAGCCTAAATTTGCTTATTTTGTAAAAACTAATACTAATGTCAGTTTCTAGGTAATTTTTTTCAATAATTATGATTAATTTGTTACTTAAGACACTCGATAGTTATGGTATTTTATAATATAAAAATTCTAGCCATTTGTGGGTGTGCAGTATAGACAAGAAGTAAATCGGGTCTATAATGCCGACAGGGGGCAGTGAATTTTTTGTGACTTTTAGCACTTTTAACTGTAGGGCTCTGAAAAAGTACAGTTGAAAAATGTACTACACAATTTCTCTTTTAAAAAGTCTACATAATGTGTCATACGTGTAGGTGAAATTCTTTGACTTTTTCAGATTAAATGTTGTTCCTGACTATTCCATATTTTCACACTCTTGTTTCAGAAAACATCTTGGTAACTAATTAGGCAACCAAAGAATGTATCAAATAAAGTTAGATCCACATTAAAAAGGCGGTACTAAAAGCCAGAAGATGGTACATTATAGGTATAAGTTATATAATATAAGTTATAGTTGACTAGTTGCAGATGGTGCCATGCAGCCATGCATGCAAATGACAATGATGATAATAAGCCGAATAAGTCTTATTCCAATAACTGGAGTGTACGTCTTGAAGAAAGCTGCATTTGGATGGTACGTGGGCTGCATGTCAACGAAGCTGAATATTAAGGATGAATTTGATGGGGTGAGCTGCATGTTGATTGCTGTTTATCAAATGCAGTTTTGCACATTGTCATTCCAGCAAGTCCCCCCCCCCCTAACCCCCTATACTTGAAAACCTATCTGATGGGAAACGAATCGATTGAACAGCTGGTGTGCAATCGCAGAAGTGTTTGTGCAGTGGAAATAAAAATAAACCCTTGTTTACAATGCACTGCATGAACTGACTGGAAAAATTGGCGAAACATTACGCTTGCCAGATTTCACCAATATCACTCTGTAGTTGGCGCACTTGAGCTTCAGCGAATAAGAAACTGCTAGCTCTATTTCTGGGATAAGTGGACAAGGTTTTGAATTACTTCAATTTCGTAAAGTGGTGTGTCTGCGTTACGCGGTGCAAATTGGATGCTGTTCAAAGTGAACTATAGCTTTGCATAAATGTATATATCGATTTCAATGGGGGTCTATGCAACTCAGCATTTGATTAACGAATTCTTCGTGGAGACGGAATTGTGAGCCATAAATATCCTAACCACTTTTCAGCAGATTCTCCTGATTGGGTGTGAGCAGATTTCAAACTGGAAAATAAGTGACAAATTGAGAAATTGGCGATGAAAGTGATACATTGAGAGATCATTGCATCGAGTGCCACTATCACACTGCGTTCAAACAGTGAACAATAAAAAGCTATTAATTTAATATTGCATTGTCACGAAGCTCTAGAATCGAAATTAGAAAGTGACTCTTGACACTATTGATGTCGTCATATTCGCGTTTTTACAAATAAATTATATCATCTGATTTGAGTCATTAAGAAGTAATCCAAACCAGTTCAGTAAACTAAACAGCTTCTTGAATCTTCTGAAATGTTTGCTATGAGGTTGTTCAAGTAACATCGCTTTTAGGTTGTTCAAGTAACATGAAAAGAGTCAGGTACTTGAAATGCTATTACTTGAATTTGATATTATGAAATTGAAATTGCTATCATTTTTAAACAACTGATAAAAAGTATATGTTCGTAAATAATTGCTGTTACCATAGCCTGATATTGTGTAAAATAATATTGTGTTAAGATTTGGGTCAACACCAATCCGGCTTTCAAGAAATATATTTCTCAAATGTGATTTTGTGTAAATGAAATCCATTGTTTATGCTGAAATTCTGATAAAAAGTTAGCACAATTCTCAATCTTTATCGGTCGATAATTGTGTGCACGATTTAGTGCTGATTCATGGATTTATTATCAGGTAATACTATCATTTGAATTTTGATATGATCAAATTGAAATCAATATCATTTTCAACACAATTTAGTAAAACGTGAAAGATGGATGTTTGCTGTATGTAAGTAGTATTACCATGACCTGATGTTTTACGTATGATGTATTAGGTAAAAGTTTTGGAAAATATGGAAATTAACTAAAAGCGATCAAAGCATGTACTATAAAAGTGAAACATATTTGATGATTTGTCTGATAAGCATTTAACGTCCCTTTTACTTTTACATGCGCATACTGTATACATGTTCAAATGTATCCGAAAGCACTAAATACATGATTACCTGCACGACACAAACATGAAACATCTGTTTCATTTAACACCATTATATAAATGAAAACTACGTGAACGGATAATTAGAGTCGGAAATAATAAAGGGCTTTAGGGTGTTTGAGGAATTAGGCGATACATATTACATGGCACAAAAGTCCAATATGCGCCTGATCATGGCTAACATCTAACCTATTAATGTGGCTCGTTAAGCAAGATGTTGATCGTTATATCCGACTTTAATCGACGTTTTGGGGAGGACGACAACCGCCTATGGGGGAATGGCTTTCTTATGACCACTGGTCACTGCGATGAGATGTCATTTCACTAACAATTTTCGGAAATGTTTATGGTGGGGACATTACTGAGTCTTTGTGGGGATTAAAGAGCTGGGTTTAGGCTCCAGCACCTCGAAAAAGACGCGATTTTTCCGCCAGTTTGACTCGCATTGTTAGCTCCTGATAAAGGAAGATTAATGGATAACATTTAGAAGCTCCTGGAATGCTGGCGGGGGTGGGGATTAACGAAATTAGGCAAAAGGGAGAGAGAATTGCCAACTCCCCTGCAGCACATTTCTCATCTTGATTGCTTAGTTACAATATTGGATCTTGTAATCGTTGCATATTTCTCATTCCCCTACAGTGCAGTTGCCTGAGTTGACGTATTTTCCTACTCAGGATGAGAGTTAACTTATTAGATTGGTTAATGAGATCGAAAGTTATCACCAGCTATGATAAAAATGTCTGGGGATAACTTGGGCGAAACGAGCTCGACAACACAGCTTGGAAAAAGTCAACAGTATTTGTGGAAATTTTACGATAGCTTATCTAAGTGATGCATGCATGTGTAACTGTTTAATTGCCTTTACTTCATGAGTTGAGTGCATTTGATTTGAGAATCTGCATGGGTGATTCGATTCAAGGCAAACTATCTAAACTTACATCCCAGTTATTTTTTAGTGTACTTATCTGTTCCTGCACATTTTATTTGTTTCATTTTTCCTGCTTTGTGATATACATTTTTTGTACTTGTGTCAATTCAATTCAAATTACAGCAGTCAGCACCTGAGATATGCTTTGTGGAGGAGGGGTCGATTTACCCAAGTACGAAAAATGTTACATGGGAAAATGAAATATAAAGAATGTGCAGTTAAGGTGCAGCTTAAGAACTAGATGAGTAAAATATAAAATAAATTAAAAGACATTGTCGTTTTAAGTTTTAAGCTGAAATCGTTATCTTAGGTTAGCTCATACATTTTCGTTTTATTTGCAGTTTGGCTTATTATGTTTGATTGAAACGAATGTATTTATATTTCAGCGAAATAACGGTTCAGCCATTCACTTTTCAGGTTATTTTTGTACGTCAGGCATATTTTGTACGTGAATTACATTAATTTGTTCTTATTTTGGCGTACAATTATCCACTTTACCTATCAGTGCCCTGGAGAACCGTTTCAACTGTTTGATGAGGTAAATGTATGCGCATTATGGCCACAACTTCAGAAACGCTGAATGCATTCAGTTCGTTTATTGATCGGTTGAGCAACCGAAAACTATGGGCTGTAGGAAAATAAGTCGAAATGAAAAAAGATGAAACCCGCATAAAATGATCTCAACATTTCCGAATCCTCTTTTGTGATCACTTTCCAAAATGCCTGGTGTGTACCCTGCGCCCTATTGTGATATTTTTATTTCCAACGAATAGCATTTACTTTTCATTGATTTTCGAGCAAATATGTGGCTGAAAAACTCTGCGAGGAAATGGCTGAAACATGCTCTGGGAAGCTTGTAGCAGCTTGAAGATACGCAATATTGATTACTGGTATCGAGTTAGTGCATATAGAAAGTAGATTACAGATGAAGTTGTCAGCTGCGCACCCCATACATTGAAAGACCTCTTGGGATTTGCCATCGATCGATTGCTTAGCTATTTCTCATAAAATCCACTGTGAGACACAGCTTTATTGCCAGAGCTAGGGATAGTTGCACTTGTTTAATAGAAAACTCGTTTTTGCAACAAAATACGCTCGTACTGATCAGTTTTCTGGCAAAGTTTTAATGCTAAGTCATACAGAAGCCTCTGCAGATGTGCAATGATATGAAAATCACTACGTTTACATGCTGAATTCGGTAGACCATATAATCTAAGTAAGTCATCTAATGCTAAGTCATGCAAGAAACCTCACAGAAAGTACAATGATATGAAAATCCCAATACGTTTACAAGCAGTACATGTCCCTTACATGTGTTACATCACCAATAAATTTTCGCAATTAATTTGTATTCTGTATCTGGTTTTAGCAAACTCAAGAGGGACCACACCCCCAACGTCGTTGCTGTTTTTTATGAAGCAGAGAATTCTGGGTGTTTGGAAACATACCGCCACCATGGAATTGACTTCAATCAAGTCATATAAACGCACACACGAGTGAATTGACTCGAGCGAGGTTTATTTAAGGTGAATTATTCTTCATGTAAACATAGTAACTGTAATGTTCATCCGTTCCGAAAATTCAGATTACTCACGAAGTACCTGAAAATGTGTAAAAGATTTCGTTAATGCTTGTCAAATATTGACATTTTGATCAGGTTTTATTGACTCGAATGCCATGGTTACTTCAGCACTTGAGCTGCTTTCAATGCAACTTAGATAACTAGTGCTGGTTAATTAAATGTTTGAATGAAGAGGTTGAACATTGAGAGGATTTTATAAGGCAAATTATTTACAGTATACGTCTCTTGTTGAATTTTATCAGTGTTTATTAACGTTTTATAAATGTTTTCCATCGAAATTTTTTAGTTAATTACTCGTTATCTAGGGAAACATTTTCGTTTTAAACAATTTATGTTCTATGTTGTTTCTTGAATAAAAATGAAGGCCAAAATTCTGATATAATCGTCTGAAGAAACTAGCATTTGGTAGATTGCAGATTGCTTTAAAAAGACTGTTTGTTTGTTATCGGCTTTGTGAATTATTTATTTCATCAGAAAATGCATTGATGTCTGAGTGAACTGGCCTCGAGTGGCTCATACTCGTTTTATTTTCTTCTTAAACTACACTCAGCAACAAAAAGTATCGATCCGAAAGCACTTTTGCTCAGTCATTGTTTATTTTTTATTGTTAAATCTTGAAAATAGCGGTTTCGAGTGGATTCAGAGCACTCGCACTGCTCAGTGATGGTTTACTTGCCCGTGGTTATAATTTGGCTGGAAATTCAGACAATAATAATCGGGTTCATCAGTGGCATTTAATTTCTATGAAATACATAAATGCTCCAGGCCCACTTTGCAATTAGGAGGAGGAAGGACTTACACGAAAATGTTATTAAGGTTTACTGCCTAGATCTGCATTTTGAGTATGTGAAGATACTTTGGAATTAATTGCAGTCATAGCAGCATTTGTTAGCCATTTTAATTGCTAAAGTTGTAAAACCTCAGCATTTTCAATCCAAATAAATTTGCATTTTTACCCAGTCTCCCTAAATGCTGACTGTTGATCGAAATAATTTCGAATTTAGAAAAATAATTCAAAAAACGCCCCCTTACTCTAAGGTTATGACAATACTTGAACTTTTTTTTTGTTAATTCGGTTTATTTTGCTCATTTTTTCAGTTTCGATTGGTGTCGAAGACGATGGAACTGGACCGTGAAAAACTCGAATATGTAATTAGGTTTTCAGTGCTATTTTTGCACTATCTTCAAATTGTATTTTGATTATTCGGTTGCTTGGAATTTGTTAATTGCCATGGTTATTCGTCAGCAATCAATAAACACAAAAAACAACTTTGTTATGAATGCATCAAAAACAGCTAAAATGCAGCTCAAACCCTCTCATGACGCAAGTAATTTATAGGATAAGTCAATTATGTAATGCCATTTGTAATATTAAATTAAAGATGTCATTTTTCTGATGAAATTTATGAATTCTCCAACATACTGTATCTGAGCAACTGTTTAAATATATTTTGTCCTCATGTTACTCCACTGCAAATGTTCTTCACAGTATGTGATTACCTAAAAAAAGAAAAACGCATAAAAAGGGCTGCATGTGTTAAGTAAAACTGAATCTGCTACAGGGACACTACAGATTATACCCTGCTTCAAATGCACACATTGTCTGGTCGAAAAGAATGACACCTGCCATAGCTGTCTCAATTAATTATTTTTTCGTTTTTGAAGGGTTTTTGTGTCTATAAGAAGAAACAAGTAATCAAACCAATAATGTACGTTCTTTATTTAGCTTGATTAAATTGTTTTCATTGTCTTAAACATTTTTAAAACACGGATGCAGATTTGTTAGTGACTATTTGTTCCTCTAAAATCTCCTGGGGGCCAATACTTCATCCCATGCATCATTTGAAACAAGATCTTCTTTAGTACATCAATATCTAGTATACAAACATGTCATGTACCCATGGAATTTATAAACTTTGAGAGATAAAAAATGCATTAGTTCTTTTTATTCAGTTTCGGCTCAGCTTCATCGAAAGTAAGAGTACTTGGTTCGTATATGGAAAAAAAAACAGCTTTCCAATCCAACGAACATGGCCTTTTTATGTATTGTCATTGAAAACCGCATTGTAAAGAGAGCAATTTGATCGAGTTTGCCAAATGTGATGTTGTCAGCATGGCTACAGGAGTCTTAAAAACCCAGCCATCATCGTTATCCTGATTGCAAAATCGATAAGGATATTGCTACCTATTCTTGTCTGAACCGCTCAACGAAAGACTATTACTTGCGTTTATAGAAATGTGTTGGCAAAACCGAAACTGCTCTGATGACTTCTTATTTAAATACCCTCGAGAGCAGTTATGCACTACGAAAGTTCAGTTGCACATCACTGAGCCAAGAATTTCATGACGACGATATGGTTAGAAGCAGTTATTTTAGAAAAACTAAAAAAAAAATGGAGAAATCCAAATATTGTAGTGTAAATAGCATACAATAAAACAACCATTAATTTTATGGGAGTACTGATCGTCTAGAACTTTTCTATCCATATGATCGATTTACATGAAATTGCAGATAATTCAGTGGTGGATATTTCCCGTTGAATATTCTCTAGCATTTTTTGAAGTCGATTTTTCCCTCTTTTGCAAGATTTAGAATATTTCTAATAACTCAGATTTAACACCAATCTTAATCCAAGCAATTCTGTACAATAAATCTGACACTGAATATACTGCATGGCGAGATTGATCGTATATAACTTTTCCATCCATGTCGATTCAGTTAATGTGAACCACTACATGAATGTAGGCACAGTTAATGTAAACTCATTTTCATGGCATGTTTTTAGATGAATTGGGATTTTTTGGGGATAACATTTTGTTTCCAAAATCACCGGGATTTGATACTTTTGGAGAGAAAAAAGGAGGCAATTTCACCGGCCGGATCCCCGGGTCGTATTTTCGCGAGTCTCCCGGCGAAATTTCGCCACAAATATCCACTTTCGACGAAATTATCGCCAATTCGCCGATTTTTGGTATTTTGAATTTTGGCGGTGGTTGCCTTGAGCCGTCGCTAGGTGGCGCTCGAGCCCTGGTAACTAGACAAGAGGCCCTAGATTAGAAGAGGTTGGCCATACGCAATGTGATTGGCTATTGGTTAATTACTGCCCGTGACTTATAGGCGCCATCTTGATGCGCTGCTATAACACGGCTGGTATGGCGTTCAATGGTAATAAATCACTTTCGTTTAGCATTTCGTCCCTTATATGACGAAATTCATAGATAAAAACTTGAGGTCAACTTTGGGGGGCCCCAGGTAAACTCGGAGCACAATAATTACATGGAGGCCGAAATATATAAAAAATTATTTGCAAAAACCAGTTCATTTTTTTCAAAAAATTTGCAAAACCAGTTCATTTTTTTCAAAAATTTTGCAAAACCAGCTCACTTTTACACTTAGACAGTACCACTTAGGCAGTATTTGTTGTAACTGGTCATTCTCCTCAGAAACCTCATATATCAGGTACATGGTTTTGGGACTGTTCATTGATGGACAATGCAAATCAAAAAACAAAACGTTACTCTTTACACTTTCATTGAGGACTGCAATAAAGCCCTTTTCATGCCTTT
>JAQFYZ010003772.1:0-12633 GCA_034695085.1 Cylindroiulus punctatus | reverse complement strand
TAATCCGTCACTTGCCAGTAGGTGGCGCGTTTCTGTAGGCTTAACGCTCACGCGCATCACCCCCCTACTCACGCACCCACCATGTCGCTCAGCGCTTCCGTAGAGGAGGAAGTTGGTAGGAGTTTGTGTTTGGACTTCATATAGTAGCCGATTTGGCTGTATTTGTACTTAGATACCTGCGTTTTCAGCTGTGCTGGCTTGCCGAAATTAATTGTACGGAAATGGTGGTGGCGTCGGACACGGGCCAAGTCGCCGACCTGGTATTTGTCGTGGAAGGAACGGCCAACATGGGAGCCTACCTAGGCGAACTGAAAGCAAATTACATAGTTCCAACTTTGGAGTAAGTTTTCCCTTTTGACCAATTTATTGCGTTTCCATATGAGTTTGAAAGGCTGTAGCCTATAAATCTACGCTCCCAGACCTCCAATGAGGCCCTTCCCCCCTACCTGCATGCCCCATGGCCAGCCTAAAGGCATGGCGGCCAGGTGGCTTAATTGTGCCCCCTGGAACCCCCATTCCTGACCGTACATCATGTCATGACGACCTATAAAGTCCACCTGAATGATGTTGTTCCCATTTGATTTACAAACGGCCCGGCCCTGTTCTAACGTAATTCGTAATGCGTAATTGACAGTATAGCGCTCCATGGCACCTACATGAAAAGTAGTTGATTTGATGGTGAAAACTTCCCAGTTTTTTGTCGGAACACCATTCAGTTATCCTCCACCCTGCCATAACTGTCGACACGGGACAAAACTCTAGCTGAGCAAAGCAATTTCTGGAAAAAGCACGTGATTATTCCAAGTCGAGCAGCGTACCTGTTGACATTCAGGTCATGGAGCATTTCTCCTCAAACCAATAGTCCGAACCTTAGTTCAGTTCTCCCTGGCATCAAAAATGCTGTTGGAGTAATGCTTGTACATGTAGTCGGGCCCCTACATGTAGGGCCTTCCTTTCCTTGCCGAATCATGAGCCCCTTCTCGCTACAGTGTATTGAGATGAGCCATTGTTTATCATTCCCAAAAAAGGGTCAATAATTTGAAAGCTGATACAGTACTAAAAGACTTGATTGTAAAATTTGCACTTTTAGATGCTTCAATGGAGGTCCTGCTGAAGATAGAGAGTGTGGGTCTGAAGTAAGTTAACTCGTCAGAGGATAAACATTTTTGCATAATCTACTATCTGGGCCTTATTTCATAAAATGCAAGGGGTGTGATATGTTGATGAATCTGAATAAGAGCTATGATAAGTTGAGGTTTCCTTGTAATGAGACATGCAACTTTCGTCGTTATATACAATATAAAGATAAAGTTCCCCATACTTCGCAGCGAAGTAGGACCTTACAAAGTAGGCTTACATGAACATTTGTGATGCAATCTTTCATGAGGCTATAATGTTGACAACTGTTTGTTTAATATAAACAGATAATTAACATGTTTGGTGAATTAAATTTGCTTATTTTGCGACTTTATTCGTAAGGAAATGTTAATTTATAAATATCCCAGTACAAAAACTTGAGAATTTTGCATTTGAAACACTTTCCATCCATCAATTCGAATGTGTTATCATGAATCATCAGATTTCAAATGATATTGTTTCAGCTTACGAGTACACTATATGCTCTCATTGTATTTATGGCTGCCGATGCAGCTCCTGAGCCGTCTGTCTCTTGTGGTTCGGCTCCAACAACAAGTATTAACAAGTTTCTGTCATGGTTAGACAGAGTACCGTGAGTATAATATTATTTCATTGTGTACGTATCGGGCGGATATAACATTTTTATGTTTATAAAAAGTTTTTGTCATTAGTTTTTTAGGGGGAGCTGCAGAGGGATGTAGTCATATTGTTGAAGGCCTTGGGACTGCCTTACAAGCATTTGATGATTTTCAAAAATTACGAGAGCCTCAGTAAGCATTTTACACCTTTTGCTAATACAAAAACTATTTTTATGGAAATATGTCTTTATGCCTATATGGTTTCCAGTATGAATCCAGTACTTGTTGATAATGTAATTTAATTTTTTAATTTTCACAACTGGCAGAAGCAAATTTCTCCATTCCGTACAATTTCGAATTGATTTCTAACTCATGGTTATGCTTTTTGGATAGTTTGACCACCCAAAAACACTGCATTTTAATATGCAACTCGCCGCCATATCCACTTCCTTGCGGTGAAAGCATGTCCTATTTAGGCCTTGGAGCTGATCAATTGGCAAGCCTAATGGGAGAGCGAGGAATCAATCTTAGCATAATTTCTCCGAGGAAGATTCCAGCTCTTTTTAAATTGTATGACAAGGTAAAATCATATGTAATTTAGCAACGTCTTGAAATGTTTCAAATTCGTAATTGATCATATAAAATTGTTTTTAATTTTTAATTCCACTGAAATTATTCTTTTTTCAAATTCTAATCAGTCATGTTTACCTATTCATAGGCTGGTGGTGATTTACAATTAGCTCAAAACAAAAACTACACAAAAGACAGGCGACATTTGGTGCTTCTTAAGGGCTATCAGTTGCAAGGTATGTTTTACTGTGATTCATTTTGACATTTTCTCAGTTTGTTGTGTTATGTGTTTTGTTATACTACTGTGATGGCATAATTTAAACAACAGTGTATTATGTGACCCCATTTATAAATCATTCGATCTAGTAATCTGGTAGTGTCTCATAATTGATTCTGAAATCCAAATATGAAAACTATTCGGGCCTAAACCACAGCAGCTGTAAAGTTATGGGCTTGGTGGTGGACTTGCTTGGGTCCTAAATATGTATATGTTGAATATAGAACGCCCGCTTAGCCCTGCATCTGCAGAGTTGAAAGATAAACCACAGTTGACAATAGGCCCATTACAAGGAATAGTCCTTCCAAGTGATAAACCACTTATTGCGCCAAATCCGCTAGTGCCAGCTGGCAGTCCTGGCTCAAATAATCTCATGCAATCTCAGCCAAAAGGTAAATTGAATTTTTGTCGCTACTTGTAACTGTTATTTACATCCAGCATGTGGTTTTGGCTTACTCACTGGCGTAGCATTTTTTCCCTTCCCTCAATCCACTACCAATTATTGTGTCTTTTATTGAAGGCAGTGTACCAGGTCAAACAATTGGAAAGAAGAGACCTGGTGGTTCGCCACCTAATCCTCCACCTTTTAAGCAGCTTGTTGTGCAACAAGGTAGGACTATTTTAACTTAACATACAATATGCATCCTGATTTTCACCAACCTTTTGTGCCCAAGGTGGTATGATATTAGAGAAATTGAAGTAACCTCAATTGTCTTGTCATTGGAGAAAAATATATGGAAGATTCATGTAATTGAAAAAAAATTGTTTTTAAATAGGCAATCATCCAGTAGCAGTTGGGCACAATTTGGGTCAGCAGCAGCAACAGCCTCTTCAAGGACAGCCATCTTTGCTGGGTCCTCAGCAACAACCCTTGGCCTCTGCACAGCCTCCAATGTCCACAGCATCTTCAATTCCTGCCCCTCTATCTCAGATGCACTCGAAACTAAATCAGCAATCTCGAAATATAGGCAACCTTGCTTCTATGGGCATGAATCGTGGTCCAATAGCGTCCTCTCAAACCACCCCCTCATTCATGAACCAGGTGAATACAATTCTATTCAACTCAGTTCTCCTGCAATCAACAAAGCAATGTCATTAGAAAGGGGTGTAATATGTCAACCCAAGTTATTCGGCAATTAGAAATGCATTTGGTTGGGCATCATCATTGTTAAGTCGAATTTCTTTAGGCTTTGTAAAAGAATTCCAGCGTCTGATGGCATGCGATGAGAAAAACCAATGATATGCATGCACACATATTGGAATGACAGATTCTACCATCTTGGTGGTTTCGTTTAATGATTCATTCCAACAAAGTAGACATTCAATTGTAGTAAACTTGTCAAAAAGATTCATGCTAAGCGTCTCATGTTTTGGTTCCAGCATGTTTATGATCACGTGTGACAAAATTGAGTTGAAATACATTGGGCAATTATGTTTTTGGTGCAAATCATGTGTTGTGCAGATATGACAAATATTTATTGATTTCTCTTTTTAGCCTAATCCTCCTAACGTAACTATCAGTAAAGGTTCTCCACTGCCACCCATGATGACTGGGCAGCCAATCAGAGACCAAACCCCAATGAACTCTGTGAACATGAATAACCCTAGAATGATATGGAACACTTCACAAATGGGACCCAGGGCTCCTGGTGCACCAGGATCCATTCCTCCTAATCAGAATATGGGACAAAATGCACCTCAGGCTGTTTCACAGTTAGTGTTGCAGTTGCAACAGCAACCTGGTCGAGCAAATCCTGGGATGTTACAAGGCCAGAACCCACGAATGATGGTAAATGACATGATAAGGCCTCCAAATGTAACTTCCGTTGGACCTGGTCAACCGAATCCTTCAGGACCTGTGAATGTACTAAGCATGATGCAGCCTCCCAATAGTGAGTCGAAAATAATTATTGAAATTCTTGTCTCAAGGAGATCGGTTATAACGTGTGATAATATTACTGAAAATTGCGGATACTGAAAATATTGTGATAAATTTACTATCTCTCAACCGTTCTAGTTGGGCCAGGTGGACCGAATCAAATTGGCCAATCACTTGGTATTCAACAGAATGTTAACCAAGGCCAGCAGGGCAATATAACTGGACAAATGAATATAGCAGCCATGAATAATCAGTCATCTGCCCTTCAGAATCAGTTAGGAGCACAGGTATGTAAAATAAGATTGGACTGTTATGTTTGAAAATACAAATGTAGCTGGTGTCGGCACAGCATTTTATGCATTTATTTACCAGGTATTCAATAATATTTTATTTATTCTGATTTAAGGGTCAGAGATTTCTCCTTCTACAGTCCATGACAGGCAACCAAACACAGCTAGGAAATACTAACATGACATCTTCAACTCAGCAACAGCCTAATGTGAACCTCTTAAATTCACTTGGAAATATGGGTCAATCTTCATTACCTGGATCAATGAATCAACCAAACAGGTACTGCTTCTATCTAAGTGCATGCACATGTTCAATCAAAGTTACTGATAATAGTCAGTGAATTCAAGTTTACAATAATGGACATCCGTATGGCTATAGTAAAATATTTTAAATTCACCATACAATCTCTAATTGACCGCCACCGCTAATAGAACACCCCCTGCGGAGGGTTTGGAAATAGAGCGCTATGGTGGTCAATTAGAGGTTTTACAGGTACGTTGAATGCAAGTACGAGTTATTTACAGTATAGGTACTTTAAATTGATATTTCTGATAAAAATTTTACCTCAGTCTGATTTCTTGGGCTAGCTTCAGCATTATAAATCCCCTTCACTTACACTGTACATGTATTTGAAAGATGTCCACATGTCACATTATGTAACGCAAATGCCTGATGTTTTTTGGTACAAATTAGGTGTTCAGAGATTCTGCATGGCAGTCAAATAGAGGTTTTGCATGATGGTTTACTGTAATATGAATCTGTGAAAAGATGTTTAGACGAAATTAAAACTGTTGTATATCCATTAATCTCTCCCATTCATCGAGAAAGTTACATATTTAAATTCCCTCTTTAATTGACCTTGTACAGTGTTTGTATCATGACCAAGACCAGAAGTGTATGCTGTTTTCTTTCTATCCCATTGAATTGTTTAGCTATTGTTTGTGCTGATAAACAATTGTATTACAGAAATGCTGATAATTCAAGAAGTTCTAGGTTTTAGTTCATGAAGGGCTAGGTTCTAGTTCAAAAAATTCTCGGCTTCTCTTTTATTCTATATTTCCGTTCTACGTGTAGTATGACTGCAGTTGGGGGCCATGGACCAATGGCCCAATCTCAACAAGTTCCTCAGTCTCAGAACCAACCACAGGTAGCTCTTCAAAGTCAGCAGCAGCAGCAGCAACAACAACAACAGCAGCAGCAGCAACAGCAACAACAACAACAGCAGCAGCAGCAACAACAACAACAGCCGCCCGTCCAAAAGGAACGAAGAGTTGTTTGGCAGGGAGTGGTGGAGTGGCAGGAAAAACCAAAAACGCCAGCGGAACCTGCTGGGAAAATTAATCGGCAGGTGCATTGTCAGGTTTCATCTTGCCTGAATGCCTTGGGCGAACCAGAAGTGTATGTTGGCTTTCTTTCTATCCCATTGAATTGTTTAGCTATTGTTTGTGCTGATAAACAATTAATTGTATTACAGAAATGCTGATAAATGGCCTAAAAAGCTAATCATGCAGCTGATTCCCAAACTTTTAATGCAGCATTTTGGTCATGCATTTCTCAAGATGGCTCGCAACGTGATTTTCCACTTTAATAATAATATGGAGACTGCAGAGGCCCTGGGGAACCTTAACAAAGTCATGTCAAATGGATTTGTAAGTGTACTGGTGGCGAATGGTAGGGAAAATTATGCTGACAACATGCTTACATTATTCAAAATGCATTATATAGATTGGCTGCGTTCATTTCTCACCACATCATAATGCTAACTGTGATATAAGAATCTTGATGCTGATCTACTGTAATGATAAGCACACCTATGTGGGCTTCATTCCCAACGACCAACCAGGGTTTGTTGCTGCGATTCGAAATGTCATAACTAAAAAACAACAGTTGGTCAAAACGCAACAACTGCAGCAACACATGCTTGGCCCAGAGGGAGGCCCTGGACCTCAGCAGGTAGGCCATTGACATTGGTTTAAAATAAACTATATGTATTTTGCCTGATTGGTGCTTGGGTTAATTGTATTCAAATTGTTTCATGGGCTATGCACTTTGTTTCTGATTTGTACGATTAAAGATATCGCAAATTAGTTCAACAATGACAAGCAGTGGAATGCCAATCAATTTGCCTGGACCAGCTCCTGGCCAAGGTCCGCAACAACTGTTAGGTACTGGTGGGCCACCGCCATCAAGTGCAGCAGGGGCACCGCCTAGCATCCCTTCATCAGTTGCTGTTCAAGGTGGACCCCTGCCTAATTCATCAGTTGGGACTGGAGGCCCAGGAATAGGCCCTATACCACCTGGTGGCATACAGTCAATGCAGCAGACAGGACTTATGGGCCAGCATGGCAACCAAGGAAACGCTCCTTCTGGACCTCCTGGTGGCGATGCTGGAGGGACGCCAGGTGGAATGAATCACAGTGGAACTGGAAATCCAACGAATCAGGCTCATGAAATGCAGCTGGCGGCTGAACGAAAAGAGAATCTTATTAAAATTCAGCAACTCCGAATGTCTTTGGAAGCTGCGCAACAAAAAGAAATGCAACTGAAGGCAGCCCAGGATCACCAGAAACAGCATTTGGTGCCCCATCCTCCGATAAGACAGGTAAGTTGCATAACTTGCTTAAACTGATTGCATTAGAAACTCACCTTATTGAAAGGTATGATAATTTTCTGCAAAATTTGATAAGATTTTTGAAAGCGCACAGTATGGTTTTTAAAGCTTGGTTTTGCAACCAAGCATGAACTCTGCTGCTACAAGAATGGCTGACAGTACCTTGTACGTAAAGATTGGTGCAGTAAATTGTTTTTCGTATAAAAATAGGTCAACTTATTGGACGCATTGCTTAAATTCATTAGCAGTTTTGCTTGAAAACAAGCTGCACTCGAATTTCTTTTTTCTGTTACAAGTTGATGCACTTTGTAGGATTAGCTTCTGTGTGGTCTACAACTCTATATGAGCGCTCAAATTGCATTGGTTAAAATGTACCAATATTTTTACATACATGAGTAGGCTTAAAATCGAGTAATTACATTGCGATAATGAAGAAAAAGCACATTTTTATATGGGGATTTTAACAGGGAGAATTAAGCATGAAATTGAATTAAGAGCATTTCTCCTCATTAAAGTGCAATGCCTCAATGTTGTTGCCAACTGTACGTAAAACAGTAAATCCTGTTGAACATGGTTTATCAAACTGTGCCAGATTTACAAAGTCTGTATGAAAGTAAATTTAACGTTTCTTATTTGCATGAATAGCTGTAGTGAGGGAACTGTGTAATTTACCTTAGATTACAATTCAACATGATGAATGGATTCATTCCTCTATACTAGTTAATCCAATATGAAACAAAATTTCACTTTTCTAATTTTTTAGCAAAATGCAGACCTGTTTGGGCAACTTCAGCAACAACAACAACAACAACAACAACAGCAACAGCAGCAGCCACAGTCATCGCAGCGGTTACTTCATGTAGGCGGAAATACGTCTAGTGCAAATAATCCTCAGTTACGTCATCTGTTGCAAATCCGACAGCAACAGTTGATGCAGCAACAACAACAGCTTCCAGGACAGAGGCCCATGGCTCCTGGACAAATGGGACCAGGGCCAGGTCCAGGTCAACAACAAAATCCAAATCATGCTGGTAATATGTTTAATGACGATATCATGTGAATTACTGAGCATGTACACATTCTCCAAAAAATGCAAAAAACCAATCGACTTTATATTGGAATCTTTCTGTTCAGCTGGTTGAGCCCTAAAAGAAAGAAAGTTTCAGGAATTGTTGCATGAATTGACTAAAGACGTGCACAAGACATGTTTGCACCAATTCAAGCATTGCTTGCATGTTAGGGGTATGATTGAAATATCATGAAATGATAGACATCATTTACAGTGATGTAAAATTGATTGCAAAAGCATCAGGTGATTTTCAACAGTCTCTCATGAAGAATAGAATGTAAACATAACCTTGCAGTGGGAGTCAATTCATATGAATGTATTTCAGTATTATGACATGTGGTAAAAATTCTGCATGAAAAATATGGCGACAATGATACAGTATGATAATTGAATTTCACAACTTGCCACTGTTGTTTACAGTATTTTAGTAGATATGTGGAATTTCCTATACTCAGTTTTAACCAAGTTAATCGAGCCAAATCAGTGCTGTACTTTACGATACATTTATATGCAGACTTCTAAGTTATGTTAATCTAAGCAAATCATGCATGGGAACTTTGTTCCTACCTTGGCCAACCCCCGTATCAGTCGCCATTGCCAACTGATTATAGCTGAACAGACAAACAAATGCAAGCTGCTTGATGTTCAAGAATGAATTTTAAATAAATATTTCCAAATAGCTCAATGCTAGTCATCGCATTCATTGTGCATGCATTTACAGTCCCCATTCTCATTCTCTAACGATTTCAAATGATGTAGACATCGTAAAGGATCTAAAGGGATTGTTGGTAACTAATCCCGAATTATTTCTAGACGTTTTAGAAAAAGAGATACGAGATGCAATCTCAAAATACATCCAGATACAGTGTTATTTGAACTTGTCATGGTTTTTACGTGCACCAATGCTTCCCGAGCATCTCACTCAAAACAGATAGGGAACATAAGAAAGTGATAACATTTTACGTTTATAATTTTGGCAATTTAGTGGCCTGGCAAATATGTTTCCACGTGTTACTTATTTTAGGCTCTGCATGTGTTCAGTGCGGAAGCGTCGAAGCATCGGCCTTGTGATTCCCATTTATATTTCAAAACATTAAAAAGCCAAGCAAAGCTAGTGACAGATTAGCAGAGGGTAAACAGTTCTGAATATTTGCGTCATTCTTTCCTGAAAATATATTTTGCATAATGCTGTCCCAACTCCGATGGTCTTTGGACAACAAATTTAGCGGAATTTCTAGAAATTTTCTATTTTTCCAAGATTAGGAATCCATTTCTGTGAGCATTTCAGGGAATCTAGTTCATAATCTCCTTCTCTTGGCATTATTCCAAGGTTCATATTGGCTATTAAGGATTAATAGTCACTGGCACTGTGCTGATTTATCAATGCCTTATCAGTGCCTCCTACGTAGTGTATTGGAAACTTTATGATTTGCAAAAATAATTTGTCCTAATTTCCTGACTATCTAGTGTGCCTGGCCAGCCACTTCCTTTTCCTCCAAAAATTTTTATGCGATACTGTACCTACATCATACGCTATGCCTACATGTATATTAATTTAAAAAGGGGACGTTCATGTCATGTATGATGTGCAGCCTACTACATCTTAGGCAGGGTGCTTTTCTTTTGAAATTAAGAAATGTGATTCGTAACTAAAATATCAATTATGCGTTATGTGAAAGTGAGGATAAAATCATGAAAATGCCATGACATGATATTTCACCACCCCAAAATGGACGTAATCAAAGATTAAATATGGAACCATAGGATGCATGCATTGAATATTTCTAATTATATGTAACCTAATCAATGAAAATTTATAATAGTAAAATGATTAAATTCTCCTTTGAAAGATGAGATGTTATGGTAAAATGAAAGATTGAATATACATGGTGCATGTACATAAAGTTTTGGTAAACACTGTTTGAAATTTATGCATGACAAAATGTATGTTTATGCTGCAATAACAAACAATTAAAAATATTTCCATTTATTTAAGATCTTTTTGGATAGATACTTTCATCAGGTTTTGACTATTTCGTCAACATAACACCGAACTTGGCCGCGAGTAAATATACAAGCTTTAAAATTTGTAACTGGTCATGACTGACGTTTATAACGGCACTACAGTGTGTACATGTATGTACATGTAGTCTAGTTGAAATAAGCAAAACATTTTTCCAATAGAATTAATACATAGCATTGCATTTTAAGTGGGATTTAACTTTCTCATATATTTGGTGGTAATGAATTTCTTATAAAATCTTGCAAAGCCCTATCAGCCTATCAAACTTGAGGCGAGGGAAGTACTGTATTTGTGAAATTGATATCAGGAATAATGAATTTCAGCTCAGAAGAGTAATAGTAAAGCGAATAGGGAACGTTTACATTATGTTACCATCTTGGGGGTTGGGGCCAAGGGGCAGACTTTTTGTTGTTTTTGTTTCGAGCCTGTGGTTTAATTACATTACGTTATTACTTTTACACTTTTTCACCATTTCTGATTTCTTATTTGCTCAGTGATAACATCGACATTAGGGGTATCCAGAATTTATCTCGATAAAGTGATGGCTATATTTGAACGCCCTCTTGCAAGACTGGATCACAAACGATGTGCACAAGTAATAGCAGACGTGACCATGACCTACATGTAGCTTGACCACGCTTATACCAAGCAGTGTAATTTCCCTAATTGCCTGAGTATGGTATGGTTAACGTCTTCAGCAACCAGTGTCCAGGAAATGGCGGCCAGACTGACGTTTATGAAGTGTTGTGTTTGGTATTTGATGATAGAGACGGCATCTGTCCCCGACTGATGGAGTAAAGGGTAAGTGTGTTAAGCGATACATTATCAGTACCATGTTGAAGAGCAGGAAGATGAGAAATGCAGACTGTAGCCTGTGGTTTCCGAAACATTTCTATACTTGAAAAATTTTGAAAATTTTGAAAAGGGGCTGCTCAATGTGCAATTAAATTTCTGCAATCTTTCATCCCTTTGTCATGAGACCAATAATAATATTATTATAAGAGATTCTACACATGGGGGTAGAAATACATGTATTTAGAAATATTAAATTAAACGTTATGTACATGTACATGACTACATGTACGTGTACAGTAGTTAAAAAACCTGAAATTTTTAGTTAACCAGCATGCTTTTTTTAATAAACTTTAAATAACGTTTGCTGCGCTGTGCTACATGTGTAAGTGAATGGCAGGGTCATCTTTAGTTACTGTACGAAAGTGCACGTTCGTAAAGAACATTAGACAGTGTCAGAAAACATGAACTGAAACTGAAAACGAAAAGTGTGACGTCGGCCTTGACCTTCACGTCACCAAATTCCGGACAGTCTCTCCACAGTGATATGGAGACCGGGCGGAATTTGGGGAATGTCAACGTCAGGATGATGTCTCACATTTCGTTACGTTTTTCGGTTCGTGTTTTCTGACACTCTCTATTTATTGAAGGCACGAAAATTAAATTAAACTTTCATTTTTATTAAATCTAGTGTGGTGTTTCTCTCATCCCCTAATAATCAAATATGAAGATAAACAAAGAATCACCTTTTTGTTTTACATTACTAGTTAATTTAAAAAATTACTAATCATGACGTGCCTGTTGTTTTGTTTAATTAAATCCTTAGAAAATGTGACCTTTCGCTTGTCATGGTGTGTCCCGCCAGAAATACATGTATGCAAATGTAGCGCGCATTCTTGAGGTTACACTTTGTTCATGGTCACAAGGTAGCGTCACGTTAGCAGATAAATTCAGCGTTCAATTATTTATTTAGAAGTGAGGTGTGGACGCGAGTGGATCAGTAACAATTTTTTATTTACCGAAATGGGTATTTTAGCTAAAGGCAAGTTACAAGTTACTTGAAGCGTGCCAGAGTGGCGAGACAAATTCAACATACTGTATGTTTCAACAGTTTCATTAGTCAGTTTAATCCGAAAAATTTCTCTTCCTTCGAGATGGCGCTGTTTTGCATTCTGGAGTAATTTCGGCAATTTTCTTTTTCAGAGCTCGTGCTGCTGTTTGAAAAACTGTAGTTCCAAGATGGCCGCCCTGGGGCTGACAGCGCGCTTTGTCGTCCACCAAATTCGAATATGTGGAGCTGATTTTCGGACGGAAAATGGCAGAATTTAGGGCCCGATAGTATAGGTGAGTCTATTGTTTTCGACTTAAAAACTCATTCGGTTGTTCCGCTCGCGTGGCCAGTGTGA
>JAQFYZ010003771.1:0-12635 GCA_034695085.1 Cylindroiulus punctatus | reverse complement strand
TTTCATTTGAAATTATCATATCTGTCCAAAATTATCAAAATTCAATTGCAAAAAATCACTTTCAATGGGCCTTAAAGTCTGCATGTTAAAACAGTGTCAGCAACATATGTTTAGCACAATTTTCTCCACAGGTCATTGAACAAAAACAGATACACAAGACTACCAAAAATTCTGGGATGGCATCGAAAGATTTCGGGCAAATTTCATTAATATTTGCAACGCATCCTGACTAACGACACCATGATGGTATACGCACGTCCTTTTGTGCGCAATCACGCGTCATGGTGGTGCACTTACGGCACATTTGCGGGCCTGGCAAACGAGCGAATAAAAAGCAGAGAAAAAACTGAGTAAGAGAGGCGAGATTAGCCCATTAGGGTCTTTATGGTAAGCCCATATTTGTGTGAATAATGATCCGAGCGTTAAATTGTGTCTCAACGTAGCCCCAGTGCACAGATGAGTCGTTACATTATTAAAGGTGGCGATGTTCGTTCAGTTCACTTTTGAACCAAACCTTCATTTATCTTCATAAAATGCATTAAGCTTATGGAATGATGAGAAAAGATTAAATTTCGCCGCATCAATATTTTGGTAGCAATAACCGGTCGAATTGAGGAGAAAATGCGAATATGCGAGAAAACCCATCAAAACACGCTAATAATGCGCAAAAAAGATGTGTAGTGCTGTATCGATTTCAAATTTCGATAACCTAACGATATAATAAAGTGTAAATGAGGATTACGACAAAAAACGAATCAATTTTTATGAACTTTTGGTCACAATTTCCCATCGAAATCGACGAGTTAAAGAGGAGTAAAAAATGGTGGTTGATTTTCAGATTTGTAGGCGAGTTAGTAAATGTTATAAAAAAATATTTTTGTATAGCATCATTGACGGATATTCATCAGCTGTGGGAATCATTAATATTTCTGAGATTTAATTTCAGTAAGCGAGGTAAAAATCCACAAAAATACATTATTGGTTATACAGCTTTTTACATTGCCTCCTTGTTTTTAATATTTCTAAAAAGTATTCAGGAAATGTACCAAAAATCCATTATTTCTGGAACTTTTTTTACATATATTTGTATACGGCCTTTCAATCATTAATAATATTCATGGATTTCTATAATTTTCAGCATTCAAGTTTGGTGACATCTGTTTACATTCCCTCAAAAATTCCTTCCATTGGTAGTACTGTATATCGCATAACATTTTGAACAAATATCCTCCGGCATTTTTGAAAACAAATATTCACCTTTAGCATTTCTATCATTAAAAATGAGGGCATACATGCAGATCCATTTATGTCATTTTTGATGACATATCGATACAGCTTAAAAAAAACCTTCCATAATTAATATTATCTCCAACATTTTAAGCAAAATATACATGTCCTACAAATTCATCATTTCCTTGCACATAAACATTTTTAAAAAATTAAAGCAGGACTATGTTCACCATACAATTTTAACTAGTACAGGTATATGAACATACAGCAATATGCAATTTAAAGTCAAGAAGCCATCGATTTCCACGCACGAACTTGAGTCCAGATCAGAGCAAGTGAAGTGTGATCAAGAGCGGGGGGAGGGAGATGTAAAGTATGAGTACAAAGGTATTAAAATGAGTGGAAGCTGAGCCTGCACTTATCCCCAATTAGTCGTTACAGTAAACAGTCTCGGAGTCAGTGGTCCTCCAATTTCGAGACTTTTGCCATTTATCGAGTACATTTCTCTCTCCCACTCATCCAATGCAACTTAATAAAGATGATTGAGCGGCATACGTTTGTTGTTATCTAACTAATGTAAGCTAACAACAACGTCGACGAGGAAATAATTTGTAATTTCCACGAGTCAATCGATATCACTTGCTTAAAGCAAATGGACTGTCTGGAAGGAGAATGACAGAGCTCTTCTGTTTCGTGCAATTTCAGCAATTTCTGCTCCACAAATGACCACCTGTTGGTTATATGTCGCAATAAAAAACTAGTAAAACAACGCACTTTTTAGAGGAATCGAAAAATAAGATGCCTTAAGGGCATCAAAGCATCAATATTTCGTGGCATACTGTAACAATTCAGTATCAACATCACGGTTGCGGAGATTTAAAATTAAGTCCCAAATAACAAGGCTGTTCCCTGGGGTTCGCACTTCAATTCAAAAACCAATGGTTATAAAAATAACTATGCTAACACCGTTGCCATAGCGCCCATCTGTTTATGCCTGATTTTATGTTTTTTGCTAAATGTGGTCTTTCCAATAATATGGTGTAGTTTCGGGGATGTTACATAATTATTTTCAAAACTTAAATCAATTATTGCGTTTTCGCTTTTTTAAATTTTGTTAAAACCTTTAATCAACTATCTCAATATTCCCGATATTTTCAAGAATTCCATGACATCTTTTTCTTTCCCCGACATCCCCTGACTTTAGTCAAACCCTGCCAAATATGCTATTGCCCAATCAATTTATTATTTCATTATATTCTACACCCCTCCATCAAATCATAAATCGTAGTAAAGGTATTTGTAAGTATTGAATCAAACATACAGATTTGCTTTTTATTTTTTTTAAAATTCTATTTCAAAGTTTTAATCAACTATCTGAATATCTTTGACATTTTCAAGAATTCCATGACACGTTTTTCTTTCCCTGCCATCCCCTGACTTTATCCCTGCCAAACATGCTATTGCCCAATCAGTTGATTTTTCCATTATTTCCTGGGAATAACGTACAGTAACTACATGTACAATAGTAGGGAACTTAGCTGAATTAAACAAAGGTTATGTTACTATACAAACTATTAAGTGGTCGTTATAGAAAGGTTTCATGGTGCTCGGGACACAAAGTAAAATTATCTTTTCCATGAGTTGGGTTACCAGCGGCAGAGGGCGCTGGCACAAGCAGCAACGACATCTGTTGGGAAAGTACTGATCAATGCATCAGGATTAACGTCTGCTCATTAAATGTTTATAAATAAAACATTGCAGATAAACAGCGCGATGTGTCACTTATCCGGAATGATTACGTGGCAATCGACGATCATTAGCGAAGGTAATTAAATCATCAAAAGCGATCGAAAACGACCGCATGTTCAAATGCATAGAAGCAATGCGTGGAAAAGCACTGCAGTGGCCATATTGATTATCGAACTTAAGTTATTAATTCAAAATAAAATCCACACAGATTAAAACACAAAATGGATTAGTAATTCACGGCTTTTTCTGTATAGCCTGTGCGAATTACATACAATTGAGTGAATTTCCTTTGGATAATGACTGCGATTTTCCCACTAATTCCAAAATACCAAATTCCCACAGTTCATATAATCAGAGTTAGCGATTGTTTAAAAATGTCAATGTCAATCGTGGCTAATGCATTTTAATTTCTGTAATCGCCATTTCCCACAAATCAATAAAATGGGCATTGGCCCTTTTCCTTCCATGGTACAGATTTAAGCTTATCTGTCCAATCGCTAGGCAATCACTGCCAACCTACGCGCCTTTAGGAGAAGCCCACTTTCCCATAGTTACTATATATGGCGAAGCAGGACAAACTCCGTAGTAAACAGTTCTTCAATATAATTTCCGTTGACGAACTATCAATAATCAAGTGGACAGACCACCTTAGTTCTCTCGACGGTTACTTTCTGTTAACCATAACTGGCGTTAAAAGCTCAAGCGAAAAAAAACACATTTTCAGTATTTCAGTGAATGCAACCACTCCTGTCATTTATAATTCAAGCGGCCCTTTCTCTCTGGGCTGCTAAGCGCCACCCTAAACGATCAATTGTGCCCCAGGTTTTAAAAACACTCGGCCAATTTCGCTTAACTCAGGTGTAACTTCAGGCGTGAACTCCGCCCGTGTAGTTTATTATTGAAGAAGACGTAAGGCATGATGGGAGTTTAATAAAAGAATTAACTCAAATGCGGCTGGGGCCCCTGGGAGAAATTAAGGCCGGAGGATGAAGCTTTGGGTCGATACCAGGATGGAAAAGCAGCAGCAGCTATGGAGGCCATAGGGGCAAGATGCTACCTTGCATAATATTGGGATGGATGGATGCATTGTGTTTATTATTTAAGAAGCTTGGATTGCATCCTTAAACGAAATTATATCCAGCCTGCATTAGATGCACGCAGTATATTCAATTTCCCCAACTCATTTCCTGACTGGGCTCGTAAACTGAGGGTAATCAAAGGCATTAATTCGTGACTTTGGTCGGCCAGAATGGGGCATTAGGCGCACTTGCCACCCGCATCAAAAATAATGAAGCCGTAATGCTCATCAATAATCTAATTAGCATAAACGGCTGCCGCAGCCCAAATATATCGATAAAACAACGATTAACAAAGCACCATGGGCTGGAACACTTTTTTGGGCGTTGCCAACGAATTTTCTGCATGATTTTAATTAAAAATTAATTTCAATTTTTGCACGTTTCTTAATTCACCGGTTCTCCAAACGGTGAACCATCACGCTAGTGGAGTGTTTGATCTCAAAAGGTGATCATAAATTGTTTTATTGCTTTTGCTGAGACAAAATGAAGTTAGAAGCAGCACAAAATGGCAAAAAGGCCAGTTTTTCAGGATTGGTCATTTGCATCAGTTTATTTTTCAATAAAAAAAACTTGTCGTCTAAAAGTCTTTCAGGACACGGTTTTATCAATTGGTAGACATTCCAACGTCACAGTCTCAATATGAATAGGATTTTCACCATGGGGATTTTGGAAAAACACTTCCAATTCAAAAAATTGTCAAAAACTCGGGCATGTAGCCTACATGCATGTGCAAGATCTTTCTTTTAAAACAATTTTAAGAAACTGCTTAAGTTATTGTTGTCACAAATTTTCCTGATGGACAAGGCCTGGAACATGAAGTAAAAACTCTCAGTTGTTCAAAAAGTGCTTTTATGTGAATAAAAAGCGGTTTGTAAATAGAGATATACTGTACATGTATATGGGAAGGATGTGAGGAAAATTCCATGACTTGACGTCATACCTGTTCACAAACATCAATGTTGTTTAATCTGTGGTGTTTTAACACATTTTGGAGCAGAGTTATTGGACTACTAGTTATTACTTATTGTCGTTGTTGTTAGAACAGTAGCATCTACCATTGCCTGAAAGTCAATCCAAATTGCAACTTAAATGCTCTAATTAGATGGCATCAAAATAGAGGAACTTTTTAGGTAACAATCAAACCGCTTGACTGTCCCAAAATGCTCAAAAATTGAATCAAAGGCAGAATTCCACGACCTTAATGTTTATTTCAAGGATATTCCATGGCGGATTATTAGCTGATCAATATGGCCGCCAAAGGGACAATATTTGATGACTGACTAGATACAGACAGGATTGCTGCTAGTAAGTCTATATTTGTTATCAGTCATACTAGTATACAGTAATAAAACAAACTGGGTGTGTAGTGTCACAATAAAGCCGTAACCAAACCACCTGTTCAATCAATTTCTGTTCCAATTTCAAAATGGCGTGCGCGACACATACCACATGAAAACACCTGTAATGTATTAGTGCCATTATGTCCACGTAATGCTGTGACATAGTCTGACAGTTATGATTGTGTCATCCTAGCAAAACCAACTAAGCTTACTTTCATTAAGATATATCGACTTTACTTGACTTGACGTAGGCGACACATTAACCCTGCAGCAATTATTGAAAACTAATCTGGTGCTAGTCCCGTGTTATAAAACATGGCAAATCTAATTTCATCGGATTATAGGCGACTTAAAATAGTTGCATTGCCTTGAAGAGGCTGATTTTAGTCGAACGAGCAAATGTCATTCGATCGAGCTCATCCATGCATTTTTTTTAAAGACTTCTTGGTTCACAAGTTTAACTTTAGCTATAATTTCGGATGCAATTTGCCATTCCATTTATTCTTAGTTATAAAAGACGTAAGAAAGGATCCGATACAATGGAATATCACTAGCATCTACCCATGGAAAGAGTGGGATGTTTATTAATTTCTGTTAAACACAGACAATGTAACTTGTTCCAAATCAAGACATTATATTGGGATTAAATTTGCAAATTGCATGTAGTTCTAATGGATATTGGCTTAGAATTCTTGCAAATTCTTGACTCTGGTGTTTCTTTTAGAAACATTTAAAAATAGCACCTTAAGAAAGCAGTAAGTTCTATCGCAAATAAAATATTGGATTCAAACTGTAATTCAACATCTAAAAGTACGAAGTAGAAGTTGAACTTCTGTTTTGCAACAATGATAAATTACACTAACCCAATCTCGAAGAATTATGAGGGAAATTACAACCTACATTAACATTCCAAGATTCTATCAAACGTCATGATGTATCTTAGTTTTTAAGGCGGAGCATGTCATATAGTACAGCCAGTAGAGTATGCTAAACAGGGTTTCCATGCACTTGTCCGTTGCCAGGTAGGTTGTAAACACGAATACATTCCTTTAAGATGGTTCGTAAAGTTGCAGCGTTTTGCGACTAAAGATGAAATGTCACAAAGTTTGAAATGCACCTCGTAATAAATCGGCTTCGTGAATAATAGGCCGAGGCAACAGCTTGACATTTCGTTTCTCCGATATTCCTCCGAAGTCGTTTAGTATCGACCTATTCCAAGAATCGAGTCGATAAAAAATGTATAAAGGAGCAAAAGAAGCCATCAAGAAGCAACCCCCTAACCGGCCTAGGCTATACTTTCGGCTGTTCAAAGCCCAGCTAATATACATGTATGCTAATTATGTGCCTCGGTTAAGGCAGTCGAGCACGAACACACGCAGTCAAGCGTGTTCACAATTTGTCAAATTAGGAACTGCAAAAGCTCCGCCAAAACTGCAGGTATTTCCTGGCATATTTCCGGAAAATCCGCCATGTTGGTGAACCAGAAGCGAAGTTGTCTGGTCCATGTCAAAAATACTCGATACCTACACATGAATATGTTTAGGTCAATGGCAAGAAATGTTTCACACCTGCACACCAGTGTTCTCAGAATGCAAGAAATGTTCGACAGCTGCACATCAGTGTCCTCAGAATGCAAGCAATGTTCGAGACCTGCACACCAGTGTTCTCAGAATGCAAGAAATGTTCCAGACCTGCACACCAGTGTTCTCAGAATGCAAAAAAATGTTCGCCACCCGCATACCACCTGTTAGTAGAATCCATGGTTGAGGAACGTGACGTTTAAGTATTATGTCACCATAGGGGGATCATCATCCGCTCACTATGGAAAATGTTATAATAAATGTTTGTCACAATATTTTTGGCGCATCATGATGCACCGACATCAATATACATGTACTTTTATTAAGAAATCACCTCAGGAATCTCGTTTACGAAATATGAAAAATTCCGTGGAAACAGCTGCCATTATCCCACACAGCACGACAGTTGCATTTCCATGCATGGTTTCACATTTTCACAGCCCCCTGGTGGTGTATGGCGGCGGCAATTGCAACCCGAAATAACGACCATGCATATCCAAGTCCCACGAAATTCCATGACAAAAAAGTGCAGATCTCTTATTTCTGGTAATTTGCAGAAAATGTCACGCTGGTATTTCTCAAGAAATTTCTCATTATCTCAAATGTCACCCGCATACACATGTGATTTAATAAATCTCCATCGATCAGCAAGCGCTATTCATGCAAACAACCACCTTTTACTAATGCTAGATTGTCATATTTTCAAAATGATGCAATATACAGCGCGATCATAATTCATAATGTCATAATGTTTCAGCAAAAATAATCATTTTGGGATTTACAGTAAACTTAAAAACGTTTACTTTAAAAACTTGACTTTCAAATTTTTAAATCCAACTTGACTTGTCTCTTGAACAGACTACGTACTAACTAGTAAAAACTAAGTAAACATTGAAATTATAAAAACTTATATTCAACTTATTTCTTATATTACTGACGCCATTTTAGATTTATCGGTTACAGCGCCGCCTGCTGGCACTTCCATGTAAGCGTAAGTCGAATACATCAAATAACAACTTTAGTTCCACCATCATCCAAAATTCTTAAAAACTCAAACCATTTTCAAAAATGACTTTTCCATTGATGGTCTATCATTGATGGTCTATCAAGTGTACACATGGAGCAGGTCTACAGGTATGTTTCATAGTAAATGTATCTCTCCAGGAGTCAATTTGTTGGTAGTGTAACCTGCTGGGCACAAACGATTACAAACCACACAGATTTTGGAAACTACCATAAACCGAAAAAAAGTCAAACGTGCTTTGGTTTATACCAGCATATTTTTTTACTTTAGAAATGAACGTTGCAAAAAATAAAATAACAACAACGAGGAAACACGTCTGGCTTACTCCATCATTATATTCTAATTAGTTTAAGAGATGTGAAACTCATCCCAATTACCAGGTCTTGGATTAAAAAACTCGAAGGCACAAGGTCGTTTTACAGCGAGTACACACACGCACCTCAATTGTTTTTATTTCTGTTGTCCATGATGGAATAAATTAACGATAGGCCTCCGAGCATGAATTTATAGATTAAATTTAAGCAATGAATTTGCTGGGTTCCCCAAAGTTAAAGTTGAAGGATTGTTTCTTCCCTCGTTTTCAGTGGTTGTTGATTTAACATTTTACACCATAAATATTGCTCCTATTTAGCGAGCTATAAAGCAGAAGCTTAAGATGGTTCAAGACTCAAATGGAACAATAAAAAAATATTAATCCTTGAAGCCAAGAAGCGTGCACCCATCAACACCTAATGTTGCTATTATCTTCAAAATATTACCTTGAAAAACAGAAAATCATGTTACACGGAAGCTATTTCTCATTAGCCATTGTGTTCTTTCGAGCATCTTCAATCATGGCCAAATTTTGCAGGATCGTGCAAAATACATGCAATTTGCAGTTTACCCGAAAATAACACCCTTCCGATGATTTCAGGAAAATGAATTAAGCATTAACGTTCATGCCCTGTTGCACCAATATATACATGTACTAATTCCAAAACAATCTGTACAGGATACATTACTTTCACATATATAATGTAACACTCGGGAGTATACAGGTGTTTATTGATAATTTTAAAAGATTGCTATATTGTACATTTGGTGTAGTTTGATGTATTTTATTTTGATTTTTGTAAACGGTTATATTTTGGTGTGTTGTTTTGCACTCAACCATAACTGTCTTCTTTCCCCAATTATGTAAATAATTTATTTTAAACAGAGGATTTTGGATATTTGAAACATGTCACAACCATGTGAGTGACTAAGGTAAGTCATATAACAACCGCAACTCTCTGGTGCTTTGTTGTAATTAAGGGAGCTTTCCTAGCAGAAAATGTTCCCTTTAAATTCAAATACATTGCAATTATTTTGCCAGTATTGTACGATTTTTGACATTTATGGCAAAATAATTGCAATTTAGTTGAATTGACACGGACCATTTTCTGCTGGGTTACCCAAGGTGAGGTAAACTTTGAATGTAAACAGTGATAAATGAATTGCATAAAATACTTAGAAGGGTTTAGAGTAAAATACAATAACTTCATTGAAATACTTGAAAGACACAGGAGTTTGTCCGACTCCTGTATATCTTGGAAAACGACGTCCAATTCGGACAGAAATAGACTTTGAACAGGCCTGTCGAACTTTTCTTTTCTTTAAACTCGCAGCTATCAAGAGTAATCCGATTTTTGATAATTTTTCACTAAACGTTAATGCAAGGCATCAACAGGAATCAACAGGCATCATGTAGGCATCATATAACCTAACAACCCTTCATAAACCAGTCTCCCCATCCTTAAGAATTTCCTTTCAAACTCGAGCATTCAGACCCTGTAAAGTATCTCGAACTTAATCCCCTATTTAACTCATCACGTACATAAACAATGCGCATAATATGCATAATCAAGAGTCTGCTCTTTGAGCACGTATGAAATATCAGGCCAAGATCGTGCATGGAGCAATTTATAATTCGCACTGTCTTACATCCTTTACTCGGTTGAACGAACCGAATAATTCAAATAACAAACAACAGTTTAATTCTCCTCATTACCATAACGAGCCTTTAACAGATCCCACAAACGTTGAGGTTGATAACGACCTGGTGATGACAACTGTGATTATCGTGCATTAAAATAAATATCACTGAGCAAAAGCTCGACCATTTGAGAAGACTTATAATTTCTAAATTAAAATTTTGTAATTTCAAACAATTTAAAAGTAAAATAGTTGCCATTAGAGGACGTTCTTTTATAAGTGTTGGACGATCTAAATTTGGATGGTATTCAGAAGGTCTTGTAAATTTGGATGTTATTCAGAAGGTATTGTAAATTTGAATGTTTATTCAGAAGGCATTGTAAATTTGGATGTTATTCAGATGGTATCATAAATTTGGATGTTATTCAGATGGTATCATAAATTTGGATGTTATTCAGATGGTATCATTCGATAGGTTACCATGCAACCAGTCAAAGCAAAGCACATGAGATTACACAATAGAATCTGCCATTCCATGAAAGGCAATTCCAACAGGCAAGTTTATATGCTGCCTATGGCATCAAAGGACAGATAATTGGTAGGTAACAATCATTAAAACTGAAATTTCTTTGAAGCTAATCTTGACAGTCCTAAAATGTCCAAAAAAAACTAATCAAATGCATCAAGTGATGACTTTTCCGTAAATACCATGACCTGGATTTCATTTCATGAGTACCACGACCTGCAAGGTTCCAAAAAGTAACTTGGATGGCATATCAATGGACAGATAGTTTGCAGGTAACAATCATTCAAACTGAAATTCGTCTAATCAATTCTGTCCTACAAAGTCCACAAAAAAAAAACCGAATCAAACGCGAAATTTGATGACTTTTCCAGGACTTCCATGACCTGCAAGGATTCCACCTTGGAAACCCAAGTGGCTAGAGTCCGCAGACCATTTCCTTGGTATTTGAGAAGAGGACGCACGTATCATGAAATAGCACCATGGAAACAAAATGTACTTAAAGATTGAGACAATAGCTTTCTGATATGATAGCGATATCCGATACCATGAATATGATGGATTGTTATCTGATGGACGAAATAGTGTCACAGATTGGCTCGTGTATCAAAAAGCCCCAATTCATCGTTGAAAACGAGAGCTAGGATTTACTTGAAAAAGTGATGCATGTGATGCTTTTCGACAAGAAATCGTCCATGAGTGATTTGCAATTCCATCTCCAGCTCGAATTTCATTGGTGCTCAAGAAAGCGTGCAATGTTAAAAGCTACATTCCTAAGTTCATGAGACTGGCTCATTTGTCGTTTGTTTTGATTAGGCGAGTTTTAATTAAAGTTTGAAAATAGAGCGGGCAATTAAAGAGGGGAAATGGTCGGTCTAATTAAAACGCATTATTTGGGAAGAAACTCGTGTAATGAAACGCAAACAGTGGTCACGTGGATTAGCACTGGCGCTGATTTTATTAGAAATTTCAGAGAAATCCTATAAACAACAACCTCCCTTTCCCATTGCCTCCTTTTAATTGTTTTTGGAATGGCACGACGCGCCATCTAGTGCCAAGAAACGCAAACATGAATGCATCGCTGTTTAATCACAATGTCACGTGTTGACAACATGTTAAACAACAGGATGCCAGGGGCCAAACTGGCTTCGCCTGGAATACTCCAGGAAGTTGATATAAATTACCGTTTTTATGCTGAACCACGTCGTGAATAAAACTGAACACAATGTTTTTGAATATTAACATTTTGTTAATTTGGAAAGGTTCTGGGGAAAATTAATGATTAGTGGACGAAATCCTGAAATCTAAAATCATTTTCTTCATCATAACCATGAAGCTAAAACATTCTGATGTCTTTTATTTTATTTTACTTATCTACCCTGTTTACTGCAATTTTCCTGCACACTCTGAATATTTCATGTTATACTCATTTTTCCTTACTTTTTTCATTGCACATTGTTGCACTTAGGGTACATGTACGTTGGGTAAATTACCCCCTAAGGGCCGCTGACAGTGGGTGTATTGAATGGAATTGACAGTGCCTGATGTTTTAGAAGCTAAATAAAGAAATTGCGTGTTTAGGTGAGTTTAGGCAGTAAAAATCATGACTCGATCAATTAGGAGCCCAAGGTGAGAACGAAAATTAAATTATTTGGCGTGCATGATATAACTTTGAGCCTAATGAAACAAGAGTCGTGATAAATGCAAGAAATTCATAATTTCATTTAAGGGGGCCTGTTGTTTCACGAGCTGTCTCAGGTCCCAAATTAAATTTGCTCAAAGACTAAAAGGAATTCCGTGCTTTAATTAATGAAAAATCCAGCGAAATGCGTCGGCGTCTTGAAAAGGGGCCCATAAAATGGCGATTAAAACACATCCAATGGAGCTTCAGAAAATCGTTACAACCCATTAAGCCTTTATTGGCCGCAACGTTACACACCTGGCAACTTTAGACCTTTGATTCCCTGCATCCCTGTCAAGATTAAGTTTTAAGTAACTTCAATGTGGGTGTAGCGCCGCGTAGGGGTTTGTCAATTACAGAGTTTGCTTCTGACTTGGAAATGTGACATACATGTATAATTTTTAACAGTATGCTATCGTGGTAGAATAGGCTAGCACAAAATGCTCCCCCCTTGTCTATACTGATATGTTATATCT
>JAQFYZ010003770.1:0-12637 GCA_034695085.1 Cylindroiulus punctatus | reverse complement strand
GAAATTTACTTGGGTTGTCAGGGAATGTCAGGGAAAGTCAGGGAAATGATTTTGTAAATTTGAGTATGAACCCTGAATTGTCATGATTTTTCCAACGTCAATTTCCTTACATGTTGTAAAACATTTCTTGATTTAGTGCTGCATACGCCATACATAAAGTACACATAATAGACATTTAGCGCAGCACCACGAAAGTATGTAAAACCCGAAAAACGAAAAAGTGTTTCGTCCGACTTGACTTTTCCGTTACCAAATACTGATTTCCTTAGCAAAATAGAGGCAGTTTTCGGTGATCATGGATACGGAAACTCAGATTTGACACGAAACAAATTCTTCACTGTCATTGGTTATGTTCAGTCACGTGTGGAGGGCCGGACGCGCAAAAGACACATTATCGGTACAATGGTCCTATTGCGCATCCCTTCTTCACAATCATTGGCTATGTTCAGTCACGTGTGGAGGGCTGGATGCGCAAGAGACACATTATCGGTACAATAGGTTCTATTGCGCATCCCCATCGCGGTCATTGAAAACGCCTCAAAAAAGCACTTTTGAGGTAGTTTTCAGGCCGAAAATTATTATAAACATATTAGGCGGGGCCTACACTATAAGTTTAATCCCAAATTAGCTCCTTATTTCATTTAAATTGACATCGGCAAAAGATGGTGCTAAGTGTTCAGCAAAGTCTTTAGGCGCACTGCACACGTACCAAAGTTCGCAGCGTACCAAAAAATAGGATATTTTGATAAGTTAACAGTTTCGTATGAACACTTTGGTGGTGCTGCGCTAAGAGTCTAATACATTTCTGATCTTGAAATTATTGCTCTTCGATCAATCTTGATAATTACTTAGTTGTAGATTGTGCGGAAGTTGACGAAAATGACGGTTTTATCATCACTTTATATCGCCGAATCTGGCAGACTACATCGAAAAATTAAAGGATTTCTGACGTATCTTCCCCATCAAAATATATTTAAGGTTCCCTAACTTTTCCCTTCATTCCCCAAAAACCGTTTATCAGAAACTGACAATAGAAAATCCATGTTACCTAAAAACGAAGTTACCATTTAACCCAATTAAGGAAAAAAATTTATGTTATCATCAGTAAAATGATTAAATTTAATAACAAAATATTGTTGGACTGTTTTAGAGTACATGTATTGGTACTGACTCTTCAGTTTCTTCAGTTTCGTATTCCTCAGTTTTACAGTAAATTCTAAAATGTGTTCCGAAGGGTGACGTCACCTGACGAAAAACCACATTTACCATGTGGGGGTAATTTACCCATGTTTGGGAAGCACGGAAATATATTTAGTGTCATTTACATATGCACTATGGTATATGTACTTTCCATCAATTCCTATAAGCCTGTCTGTAGTTTGCAAAATTCGAAAGAACTCATTTTTAGCTAAATACGTTTTGAGCATTTTCAGATATTTCGGGTAAATAAATACGCATATAAAGACATACAAAACACACGATATTTGCTTTTATCAAATACTTTTATCAAAAAAAAAAAAGATATTATCAAAGCTTTTATTCAATGTTTTCAATAACGGTAACATAATATTCAATTCCGTCTATTTTGAAATACCCATATTTTTATGAGAAATTTGCTGAAAGTCATTTCTTATTGAAATTCCAAACACAAAACTACCGTTCGAAAACAGGATGTATATTTTGAAAAGACATGTTAGATCACGTTTACATCAAAACACTTTCGTTATGGAAATTTAACAGGCGTGTTTTTGGTTAATTAGTGCAGGATTTGTGCAATTATTTTTCCGTTTTGAGGTGCACCTACTTCGTGTACATGTAAGTAGGAAACAGTGGTGTAATTGCGTGGTGTATTTTCTCAAATTTTCTTCTCTCCATTTCCTAATTCCTTTTGAGCTTCTCCAGATGGACACCGCGTTTTGTTTTCCCTCTCGCTTAATTCGCGCTCATTCTCTTAATTCCTAATTAATTCGTTTTATTGATTATCGGAAAATGGCGTCTTTGAAAATCGAGACTTAACTTCTTCGTAAGCGCGACCGCTTCTTATTCGATAATGGAAATTTGCGACGATGCCAAGGGGAAAATAATGACCCAATCGAGCTTTTTTTGACTAAAGAAACTTTTCTGACGAGTTTGTGGTGAAGTTATTTAAGGTGGAGCATCCAAAATCAAGTTAAAGGTTATCGAGCCATAAAATATGATGCGGCATTATTCTTGAATCTATTGGTGATATTGCAAACTGATACCTTTAGCAACCTGACATTTTTGTTTTTTCAATTTTCGCAGTTTTGGAATATCATAGGTTTCCATAGTTTTGAAAACATCTTAGAAATCCACTTACTGTGAATATTTGGTTTTCATTTATCAGATTTAATAAAATTAGTAACCCGGGTTTGAAACATTTTCGAAATGTGTTGGAAAACCTAACGTTTTCATAGTTTTGAGAAATTCTTAGAAATCAATGCACTTATTGTGAATATTTGTTTTTCATTTATCACAGTTAATAAAATTAGTAACCCGGGTTTGAGACATTTTCGCAATGTTTTGGAAAACCTAACGTTTTCATTGTTTTGAGAAATTCTTAGAAATCCACTTACTGTGAATATTTGTTTTTTATTTATCACAGTTAATAAAATTAGTAATCCGGGTTTGAAACATTTTCTAAATGTTTTGGAATACCCTAGGTTTCCATAGTTTTGAAAACTTCTTAGAAATCTGCTCACTGTGAACATTTGTTTTTTCACTTATCAGACTCGATATCGGGTCTGATAAATGGAGGCGCTTCAGCTATTTTCCTTTCAACAACTAAAAACCAGGAATCCCTAATCGATAAGCGACACCTCTCTGATTGGCTGTCCTTCAGTTCCATCAGTTCGTATTTCTACTATAGCTACATTACATCAACATTTGAGACAAAGCATTTTTGGACACACCGAGCAGGTTGGTGATTTGGTTAACGTCTCCGTCTGCGGTCAGGAGATCTGGGGTTCGCTCTCCGGGTCGGCTGACCTCGCTGTGGTTTTCGTGGTTTCCACAGCCCTTGGGCGAATGTCGAGGTCAGTTCCCTTTCCAAATCAGCCACGACCGTCCCAGTCCCTTCTCATATTTGATTTCTTCGCCGTGCTTGTTTGCTATAGTCGGCTCAACGAGAAATAACAAATTCTGACAGCCAGTCAGAGGGATTCCGCTTATTGATAGGTTCCTCCAGGCTATTCCGACCCTATAATAGCTGGTAAAATCAACATGGCTGTCATAGCTATACTTGCCACGGTGAACGAAGTATGCATGAGCTCTGATCCGTGAACGCTCGGCCGCGGCTCAGGAGCCAATAATGTCGTATTCGACCATGGCCCCTGTTATCGATGGGAGTAGGCCTCCCATCCTACTGCGGGTTCCTGAACGAGCCAATAAGCCGCATGTGCCACGCTGGGCCGACCACCGACTTGCTAAGGAGCTTTTCGGCAGTGGGCACCCGTTCAGGCTCCGCCCTCTAAATGTTGGATGAACGAATGGCAAACAGGAAATGGCATCCTATTGATTGAACGGACGCCATTTTTGTCTTCTCTCGTTGATTTTACTATAGTTCCATCTTGTTTCCTTCTCGCAGTTGTTTCGCAACGCCACTGTTGATATGTTTACGTCACTGTTCGGGCGCCAGTTAGCCTTGTAGGCCTTGCGTCCTAAAGCCTCATACACACATACCCACACATTTTTGGACAGCTAGCTGAAATCCATTGTCATAACATTTCGCCCACCAGACCCATATTTTTATGGACTTTTCCAAGAATGACGCCGCCCGTGGCGCCGCCTGGTGTCAGTTACTTTCACGAGTGGAATTGCAGTTTAAGCCCATTTCCTAGTCGACGCAGATGTTGAACCCGTGTCTTAATGAGCCTCTTCGAAAATCCGATATGAAATCGTTTTAAGTCTAAATTGGCAATATTTAAGGCATTTATGGCCATCCAGCCGTTTGAAAAATGCATTTTCTGACACGAACACGCTGCAGGCCTGACTCTGCTTCATGTAAATTTCGGTTCCGTTAGGAAACACAATTTCAGTTAAGGGAGGGGTGGGGGCGGGGCCTTCACCCCCTAGACACCCACCCCACCCCTGCCACCCTGTGCTAGTGCTACTCGCGTCACAACCCGCCTCCATTTCCGGTTGTTTATCTGCGAACTGAACCCGCCATCCGTCCTGGATCTTCTCGGATCCAACGGTCACAATAACGCATAATTTTCCCACAAATCTACGTGTTTTTTCTGAATTTTTTTTGTTTTGCAGTTTCATTTTTGTCGTGAAAAATAGCCTGCGCCACCGCTAGGTGGCTTCAACCAAACCCAGCCCGGGTGGAAAAATGTAATAGGGCCATGTATGGGATTATATGCCCATGTATGTGCCATGCATATGGCCGTATTTGGGGTCTTGAATGCCATATACGCCCACATATAAGACCATATATGCGGTTTGGAAAGCCATATAAGTGTATGTATGGCCATGTATAAGACCATATATGGGGTCTGGAATGCCATATAAGACCATATATGGGGTCTGGAATGCCATATAAGACCATATATGGGGATTGCAATGCCATGTAAGACCATTTTTGAGTCATACAGTATATGGTCATCAAAAAAATTGTAGGAAAAAATTGATACTTATTTTGAAGAGATTGAAAATGTCCATTGATACTGTTTAATACAGATGTATTATGCTAATCATAAAATTGTGGTTAATGGAAGTATAGTAAGAATGTCATATTATGGTAAAATATCAAGATGGGCATTTCAATAAAATGTAATAAATTTATTGCAGCTCAATTATTTCATGTTTTATATTTTACATATTTATTTCATATAAGTTTGGAGGAACTCAAGGGTGTCCTCCCGTTAATAAAGCTCTGTAGTTAAAATCATGTTCATTGACTTAAAAAATGCCATTAAAAATAAGTTTATTTCCTCATACATGTAGGTCAGTAAGCAACAACTTCAATCAGTGGACTTGCATGGGCGTGTACGTGCATATATGGCCATATATGACTATGTAGGATCATACATCGCCATACATGTCCAATTTCTGATATAACCATACATGTCCAAGCCATATATGATTCCATACATGGTCCTATTAACTTTTTCCACCCGGGAGTTGAAAGTCATTTATACACACAGTGTGTACTGATAACACTTCATACAATAAAAACACTGAAAACTTTGAAAATCCATTTAAATTCATCCCAGAAACACAAAAGATTGTGTGATTAACAACGTCTTTTTGACCAACCCCAATGACGTCGTAATTTCATTATCTGACGTGTGGTTTTTATTATTATTTCGTTGGGTTTTTGTCGTCGTTATCAGCCCGACGCAGCTGATCGACTTGGATCACACTTTCCTCCTCTATATAGTAAATGTCATCTTTTTTATTTTTATTCTGTTACCTAAGCCCCTGTTTAGGAAATGTTGGCACTTAAAACCAACAGATTTTCTGTTCCCAGTGTCAGACAGTGTCAGTGTTGACAACAAACTCACAATTGTATACCATTATGCTTCTGCGGTGGAATTTTATACTGTTGCATTTGATAATACTTTGAAGTGAATGTCTAAAATATTTTCATTTAATGATTCTGTAATTAAAATTGCTATTTGAGGTTTCGAAGATATACATGTATGCTAAAATCACCTGACATGTTCAGATTAAGGGAAATTACTGTGAATAAGAAATAAAAATGGGTCTGCTGCCCCTTAGGCATATGCAACCACTTATTGCATCGATTTCAGGCCCATTAAAAGTGATTTGTTACGATTGAATTTTGATAATTTTGGATAGATATGATAATTTTAAATGAAACTAAATGTGTTAATTCGAAGTTTATATTGATAGTAAGTTGCTGCGCTATATAAAATTAAAAGACATTTCGTTTTTAGAATTTTTCCAAATTCTTAGCAGAGATCTCTAGATCTCTTATATTCCCATTCAGACTGCAGGGGCTGCCATCTATCGCCCATAAAGCAAAATAAAAAGTCAAACGTAGAATTATCGTTTTTATTAATATCAGATGCATTTCCAAAAGTTGCCAAGAGCACATCCAATAAAACGCGAGTCCCTCTTAATGTTTACAAAAAAAATATTTTATTATGTTGATCAGGAGAGGAGAAATTGTGGTTGGCAATTTTGTGCAGGGTGTACCCAAAGTCACACGCACTTTCGCCACGTGTTAAAGTATTTACTTTGAATCTGTGGATTTTTTTTAATTCAAGCTGAATGTTTTTCGATTGGAAGCACAATTTTTGCTGGAAAATCTCTCCACCATTTTCGATTAGCCAGAAGTCTGTTATGTTTTGACGAAAAAGTGGAATATTTTTTATTGTTTTTACGTCGCTTTCCAGGAAGCCATCAGCGGTTTTCCGATGAAACTCTTATTTAAAAACGACCCAGTTTTGGCCCTGAGTCAACAAAATAACCGACCTGCACCTTTTTATGTTTTAAGTAGTTTCCGAAATTGTATTTACGCTGAAAACGCTTTGAACAAAATTATTTGATTCTGTCAATCATGACAATTTTTTCTATATCGAAAGTGTCTTCAGAAAAAAATCGAAATTAAGATTAACGAAATGCATTGATTATACGAGATTCACCAAACTGTGAAATCAAGTGATTTTATACACTTTTATTTACGATTCGTAACGTTACCCATATGGAAAAGAAATGCATTTAAAAATATATTATAGAAAATGCATTTTGATATGCATTTTTCAATATGTGTAGTTTAAGACATAAATGTATTTCATAATGAATTATAAAATGCATTGTAAAATGCATTTGTTGAGCATTTCCTAATGCATTTCAAAATGCATTTCATAATGAATTATAAAATGCATTGTAAAATGCATTTGTTGAGCATTTCCTAATGCATTTCAAAATGCATTTCATAATACATTCCATAAATCGCTCATATGGTATTGTGAAATATAGTTTACAATGTATAGATCATCTTGATTAATTTTTAAAATTCAATGCACTTTAGGATTGAATTTTTAATAATGTAATAAATTACAATAGCACACTGAATGTCATAAATATGTATTGCTAAATGTATTGCACAATGCACTTGTCAAGGTATTGTAAAATGCATTGTGAAATGCATTAGTAAAGCATTTCTGTTTGCATTTATATTAATTTGCAATGCATTTCACAATTTGCAATGTATTTCAAAATGCATTTATTGTGGAGCTCTTTTTGAAAAATAATTTCAATGCAATGTATTTCAAAATGCATTTATTGTGGAGCTCTTTTTGAAAAATACATTTGAAATACATTTCTTTTGCATGTGGGTACTGACCAATAGTTGTCAGGGTGATTTTTTGGGCTCCGATTTTTTGTGCTAAAGATGTCTTGGTTGGGATATCATCCATAATTTGCGAAGGTGTTGAGTTCTTAGCTTCAACAAAGTTTATTAAAAAAAGTCAAACATTAGGGCAAAGGAGGCTAAGATGGCGAAAAAGTCTCCATTTCGATCTGTTAAAAAACGAGAAAAAATGAGAAAAAATCCAGATTTCTTCATAACACTTTGAAAAAAAGTAGCTCGATAATCCTTTTTTGCCTCTTTTTCTGATAATAAATTGAGTTAATTTCGGAGATTTCGGGGGTGGTGCCCCCTCCGCGGGAGGGGGGAGGAGAAGCCCTTTTTTATTATGAAGTAACCCATTTAAAATTTCATTAATTCTCACTTTTGATTGATGAGAAATATCGATTATTCGTCGCCCAGCACGCCCATAAAAATCTGCTAATATCTGACTTTGAATTGCAAACGAGTTTTCAGCGTGAAAAAATCATCTCCTCACCCTCATTTCGTCTCCGAAGGACCGTTTTATTCGTTGAGGCACTTAAAAACAAAATGGCGATTAAGGAGCCTCTCAGTATTTTAATCCTCGGATTACCACTCGCAAATTTGCCATCTTTTCTCACCAACCCTTTCAATAAAAAATAAACCCACATAACTGCCAAATTCCTGTCGATGGCAGAAACACCCGTATGCAAAAGAAATGTATTTTGAAATGCATACCTAGAAATACATTTTCGAATGCATAGCAAGAAATGCATTTGGAAATACATAAGAAAATTCCTTTGGATTGGCACTAAAATATGGATTGTATTATGTATTTCTAAATAAATTTTTAAATGTATCGCAATGTATATTGCAAAACACATGTAAATATATTGAAATATGTATTTCAAATACATATCACAATATATTTCATTATACCTTGCAAATACATTTCGCTTCAAACTGCAGTTATGCAAATTTTGTGTAAAAATATTATTTTCACACAAAATTCACTGCACGATCTATTATTGACGAGTTACCTTAGTGAGGTCCATGTTGTGAAATGAATTTAAAATCTTATCTCAATTAAAGCTGAAATGCATTAAAATATAGCTCAGCATTACTATATATTTCGAAATATATTACAACTGCATTATACAGTTTGGCGTATACATTTCCAAATGCATTTGAAATATTTCATAAATCGAAATACATTTCAAAATACATTTCAAATACATTTTGCAAATTGAAATACATTGCACAATGCATTTATAATGCATTTTTTTTTGGATATGAGCAGGCAAAGGGCATTTTTGGTTAGGTCAAAAACCCTTACCTACAGATATTACCTACAGATGAAGAGTACAACAAATATTAAAACAAACAAAAAATAACAATCAATTGCCATTAACTGATATTGTAAGCATTAATGCGTCAGCATAGGAATTTCTGATGACTTGTTTTCATCTTAGATAATATACATATTTTAAAATTCGGCATTAAGCATATCAGCAGTAAGTGACAATTTATGTGTTACTGTTGATTAAGGCCATTGAAGGTGCGTTGTGACTTTGGGGACACCCTGCACAAAATTGCGAAACTCAATTTCTCCTTTCCTGATCAACATATTAAAATATTTTTTTCGTAAACATGAAGAGGGACTCGCTTTTTATCGGTGCTTCTATGTGACAACTGGTGGAAATGCATATGGTATTAATAAAAACGATAATTCTATTTTTGACTTTTTATTTCGCTTTATGAGCGATAGATGGCAGCACCTGCCGTCTGAATGGGAATATAATAGGTCTAGAGATCTCTGCTAAGAATTTGGAGAAATTTTAAAAACGAAATGCCTTTTAATTTTATATAGTCCAGGAACTTACTATCGATATCAACTTCGAATTAAAGCATTTAGTTTCATTTGAAATTATCGTATCTGTCCAAAATTACGTAAATTCAATTGCAAAAAATCTCTTTCAATGTGCCTTAATGCATTGACATGATTATTGTTAATTTCACGAAAAGATTGCATATTTAAAGAAAATGTTGGATTTGGCTTCAATGATGTTCCCAACTATTAAATTGCAGAAAACTGCATGCATTTTGAAAAGCAGTTTGTAAAAGTTATTAGTTCTTGTTTACCATTTTATAATTGCAATATGTTATCCTTTATTTCTGGCTGATTAATTATTTGTCTAAAACAACCTGTTGAGGAAGGCTTTGTCATATAAGCATTTATCGTTATATATAAGTATAGGCACAAATTGTTATAGATAATATTTTCACAAATCCTTTAATGTACCATGTTGTAGAATGAGTCATAATGCAGGTTGTAAAATTTAATTTTAATTTACCAAATCTTGCCATTTTGTGTTATTCTGGATGGTTGATATTCATTTCCATCAAGTTAAAATCTGATGGCGTTTCAGACCTGGTTGAAAAAACTACAGAAAGTGTCAAAAAACGGTTTGTTTTTCCATTTTGTTTTTGACAGCTTTCGTGCATGGAAACGTAAAACATATGTTTGCTATTCTGCCTGTCCACGTCTTCTCGTTAGCCTGTTGGGAATGTCAGCTGACAAACGACTGCCCTGACATTTCTGTCACAGCCACGACTATGTGGTGGTTGGCCATATTTCATTTGCATGCGTCTTCCGGTCGACCTTCGACCTTTCTTCGACGGCTTTCCAAATCTCTGGAGGACCACAGCGGGCACAATCTCCAACGGCCTTCAGGATCCGTGAGATATGGACTCATTTATCAAGGTTGTTTGCCACTGACAAGATGGCGGGCAAAAAAAGCAAGCAGTTCCTCATTCCACAAATGGTCGTTGCCATTGGGATAGTGGACTTGTTCATTCCCATTTTGGAATACTATGTGGTCCTACACATGATATGTCTAAAGGTGCGTCTACACTAAGAAAGAATACGGTGTAATTTAATAAATTTGTTGTGCAACTCAAGTCCTGTAATTTGATAACATCAAATTTGATGTACAACTTATCAAATCTGTTGTGCAACTTATTAAATTTGTTGTGCAACTCAAGTCTTGTAACTTCATAACATCAAATTTGTTGTGCAACTTATCAAATGTCTTGTGCAACTTATCAAATTTGTTTTGCAAGTCAAGTCCTGCAATTTGATAACATCAAATTTGTTGTGCAACTTATCAAATTTGTTGTACAACTCAAGTCCTGTAACTTGATAACATCAAATTTGTTGTGCAACTTATGAAATTTGTTGTGCAACATATCAAATTTGTTGTGCAACATATCAAATTTGTTGTGCAACATTATCAAATTTGTTGTGCAGCATATCAAATTTGTTTAGCAACTCAAGTCCTGCAATTTGATAACATCAAATTTGTTGTGCAACTCAAGTCCTGCAATTTGATAACATCAAATTTTTTGTGCAACTTATGTCCTGCAGTTTGATAACATCAAATTTGATGTACAACTTATCAAATTTGTTGTGCAACTTATCAAATTTCATGTGCAACTTATCAAATTTGTTTTGCAACTCAAGTCCTGTAACTTGATAACGTCAAATTTTTTGTGCAACTTATCAAATTTGTTGTACAACTCAAGTCCTGTAACTTGATAACATCAAATTTGTTGTGCAACATATCAAATTTGTTGTGCAACATATCAAATTTGTTGTGCAACATATCAAATTTGTTGTGAACTCATCAAATTTGTTGTGAACTCATCAAATTTGTTGTGCAACTTATCAAATTTATAGCCTTGTTATAGAACATGTTTTGTTGCATTTGAGCCTTTAATGGATGATATTGGCAAGAAAATGAGAATGAAGCTGAAAACATGTTCCTAGAATAACTTTTCTTTCCAATCCATAACTGATAAGTCGATGATCAAGTGCACAGATATTGTGAGTCCTTGCAATATCGAGTTTCTATTCTGTTTTGTACTGCACAGTCAGCTAACCATGTGAATGCTATGTGGTATGAGGGTAATAAAGTCATGCTCTTATTCCTTAAAATTAATTAAACAATTGCGCCCAATATTTAATCTTTCCATGCGTAGTAAAGCCAGTGGTTGGTATGCACACACATTGTATGTCCTTTTAAATCACCCCTTATAGTTTTAGGCATTTGCAGACATGCACCCTGTAAAAGTGAATTGATCCCCCGCTGTGCACGACATATCTCGTTTTGATTTCATTATTTGAATCGTTTTTCAATTTGATTTCGATTTGGTCAAGATGGACACTCGTATTCATAATCCGTCATTGTGTTGTATCAGGTCCGCCAGATGCGATCCGATGATGACAGGGCCAAATGGGTGTCCACTCTAAGCCCTTTGGACGCCATTGTTGGAACTGGTCAGTTGTTTCCATTTCCGGAAATGAAATTCGGCCGAGCGGAAACAGTTATCGGTCATCCTGTTTTTAAAACCCCCACCACCCCCACCCTCTGTTTCGGATTTTTCGCAATTTTTACGACACACTTTACGACTCGTTTTGGTCTTCTTGTGGTTTCGTGGATTTTATGTTTTCAAGTATTTTCTTGCTAATCTTACTCCTATTTTGGCAGTGGAAAAACGTGTCTTGGCACGCAATAACAATTGGATGTCATATAAATCGATTGTTTTCATATCAATTCCAGAATTAACACTTTTGAAAATCAAAAGTTACACTAGCTCAAAAATTATTATATCAAATGTGTAATTCAGAATATGGTGTATCGGATGCAAAATTCAAATGGTATAAAAACAATGAAGAAGGTTATTTTAATGAACATTAGGAAATGAAAATAATACTTTATTGTTTTGATATCAATTGCAGAATTAACACTTTTGAAAATCAAAAGTTACACTGGCTCAAAAATTATTATATCAAATGTGTAATTCAGAATATGGTGTATCGGATGCAAAATTCAAATGGTATTAAAACAATGAAGAAGGTTATTTTAATGAACCTTAGGAAATGAAAATAATACTTCAAGAAGATAAATCGTTGGATATAAAACTTTAAATCCAGTTGTAAAGTGATTATCAATTTCTATTGCTATTATTTTCTATATTTGTAGGTAAGAGTACACTTTTTTGATATAATTTCGTGAAATTTCAGGGTTCATACGCACCTGGAAAATCAGGGAAAGTCAGGGAAGACCAAAATGGTCAGGGAGAGTAAGGGAAAACTGCGTTTTTTGCAGTATAATCAGGGAAAGTCAGGGAAAATAAGTTTTTTCAACAAAATAGAATTGAAAAAAAATTCCATCCTAAAAAATACCCAAAAAATAATTTTTTACATGCTTATTAATTATTTTGAGATTTCTGCTGACCATTTCCAAAAGTTGA
>JAQFYZ010003769.1:0-12638 GCA_034695085.1 Cylindroiulus punctatus | reverse complement strand
CTGAATGGGATATAATTACTGCAAGGGTTCACATTTGAAAACTTTATCGCGTGATGTTATCTAGATTTCCAAGTGCAGTCTGAATGGGATATAATTACTGTAAGGGTTCACATTTGAAAACTTTATCGTTTTATGTTATCTAGATTTCCAAGTGCAGTCTGAATGGGATATAATTACTGTAACGGTTCACATTTGAAAACTTTATCGTGTTATGTTATCTAGATTTCCAAGTGCAGTCTGAATGGGATATAATTACTGTAAGGGTTCACATTTGAAAACTTTATCGTGTTATGTTATCTAGATTTCCAAGTGCAGTCTGAATGGGATATAATTACTGTAAGGGTTCACATTTGAAAACTTTATCGTGTTATGTTATCTAGATTTCCAAGTGCAGTCTGAATGGGATATAATTACTGTAAGGGTTCACATTTGAAAACTTTATCGTGTTATGTTATCTAGATTTCCAAGTGCAGTCTGAATGGGATATAATTACTGCAAGGGTTCACATTTGAAAACTATCGTGTTATGTTATCTAGATTTCCAAGGATATACTTACTGTAAGGGTTCACATTTGAAAACTTTATCGTGTTTTCCTACGTTATCTAGATTCCCAAGTAGTCTGAATGGGGTTTACATGTAGGCGTGGACCAAGGTTTCTGTTGGGAGTTTTCAGTTAAGGAGGGAGTCGGGGGTTGGGGGGGGGGGGGGGGGTGCTTTCGCCGTTCCAGTGAATTAACCGCGAAGTCCTTTAAGCGAAGCGCCGTCGCTTTTATTAATTCCGGGCTGCGAATCGTTGACATTAATCGCCCTCAAAGACGTTCTCTTAATGAACAAATTAAAAGCGGAGAAACAATAGCTTTTAGAACGACCATCACCCACTGCAAAGGCAGGTTTTATGGTCCCTCCCCGAATATAAGACCGGGTCTCATATTGTTCTTCGCTTCGAATTGAGCACTAGGTCTCGCTTTCTAGGTAGAGCTTATAGCATGACAAGTACCAATGTTCATTATAAATGGCGGGTTGGAAAATTAAACATGCTTTAAGTGAGCATGGCATGCTCTTACGCTTTAATGGACACAAATAAATTCGAAAGAATTTTTATTTTTGATAATTACCGTTTTGAAAAAATGTGTTTCGAAGATAATTTTGAAAGCTGGCAATCACTGCTAACATGGAAGCAATGTGTGTTTGCCAACGTCCAGGGGCAAACACACTGCATCAGCCCATTCCAACTTGTATTGTAACTGCGATTTATTACCAGATTCGGTTTGAAATCTAGATAAGATGTCGATGTGAACGAGGTGGATTGCAAATGGCGGCCGCATTAATAAACATGCCAGGGACACTCGTTATTAATAGCGGAACAGCGCATGAATTAGGACACCACCGGATAATAACAACAATAGTAAACGCTTTTATTGTTTACTCCGTGTTGAGGGGGAGGGGTGTCCGCCCACAGCGCCCCCTCGCGGGTTCATTAATCCGAGCGAAAACATCTTAATTTTTAATTAAATCCTCGTCCACTAACAATTAATGGGCGAACATAAAACAACGCCTTCGACGCCACGCAGTCAACACTCGAAGGCTGGCGGATGTGCTAACGCCATTAAAAACAGTAGCGGCCTGTTGCGAAACTCAGCGGATCGAGCCAAATTCGTTGCTAAAGTCAGCGCAGGTCAGCAATCGCTAAGCAATCGCTAAATTTAGCAGCACGACCGTGGCAAGCTCTCAGCTAGGTATTTACCCATCTAATGGCGCGTTGCTAAAGTCAGCGCAGGTCAGCAATCGCTAAATTTTGCAACACACTATGGCAAGCTGGGTATTTACCCGTCTGATGGCGCGTTGCTAAAGTCAGCGCAGGTCAGCAATCGCTAAGCAGTGGCTAAATTTTGCAACACACTATAGCAAGCTGGGTATTTACCCGTCTGATGGCGCGTTGCTAAAGTCAGCGCAGGTCAGCAATCGCTAAGCAGTGGATAAATTTTGCAACACACTATGGCAAGCTGGGTATTTACCCGTCTGATGGCGCGTTGCTCAAGTCAGCGCAGGTCAGCAATCGCTAAGCAGTGGCTAAATTTTGCAACACGACTATGGCAAGCTGGGTATTTACCCGTCTGATGGCGCGTTGCTAAAGTCAGCGCAGGTCAGCAACCGCTAGATTTACCAGCACGGCCGTGGCAAGCCCTCAGCTCGGTCTTTACCCGTCTGATGAGCGTTGCTAAAGTCAGCGCAGGTCAGCAATCGCTAAGCAATCGCTAGATTTAGCAGCACGACCGTGGCATGCCCTCAGCTCGGTATTTACCTGTCTGATGGCGCGTTGCTAAAGTCAGCACATGTCAGCAATCGCTAAGCAATCGTTAAATTTCGCAACACGACCATGGTCTTTTGCCGGTCGATTAGCCTACGCCTAGCTCCGCCAGCCGTCGTTTTTGGCCGCGCTACGGGGGCCCCTATTTTCCTATTATTTTCGTGTCATGTTTTCTGATATCGAACGCGTTTTTCCCCCGCCCGCCGCGCCCCCTTCATGCCTCAAACATCGATTTTGGGCCCGACCTACATTTTCGCTGCGGCGAACGCCACGCCACTTCCTGTCGGGGGGTGGGGGGTGGACGGGGGGCCCTCCTCCTCCTCCTCTCATCCTCTTATATCGATTAAGGTGCGCGCCTTTTTAAATCGATATAGGCTTTTTGAGGGCCGCTCCTCATCTCTTTCTGGTCCTTGTGTGCAAAATTCAATATTTCAATTTTTCAATCTCTTATCTCTCAATGTGCACCCTTTTACTGCGTTCTCTGCCACCTGTTTGATCCACTGGCCCCCTTTCATTCCGTGGCAGGCGCCTGGTCTATTAATAGGCCCCGGTTGACCTTTCAGGGGCCGCTCCACGGCGCTCCAGTCAGCGGCCGCAAATCGAGTGATAACGAAGGAAAACACGAGTTTTCAAATGTGAACCACAACAGTAGTTATACCCCATTCAGAGTGCACTTGGAAATCTAGATAACATATGAAAACACGATAGTTTTCCAATGTGACTGATTTTGGACCCCAATCGGACTGCACTTGAAAATCTAGATAACGTAGAAAAACTCGATAAAGTTTCGAAATGTGAACCCCTACAAGCACCCCATTCAGACTGTACTTAGAAATCTAGACAACATATGAAAACACGATAAAGCTTTCAAATGTGAACCCATACAGGTATTATTCCCCATTCAGACTGCACTTAGAAATCTGCATAATGTAGTAAGAAAACACGATAAAGTTTTCAAATGTAAACCACTACAGCAATTATACCCCATTCAGACTGCACTTGGAAATCTAGATAACATAACACGACAAGTTTTCAAATGTGAACCCCTAGTAATTAAACCCCCATTAAGACTGCACTTGGAAATCTAGATAACATGTGAAAACACGATAAGTTTTCAAATGTGAACTCCTAGTAATTATACCCCATTCAGACTGCACTTGGAAATGTAGATATTGTAGGAAAACACGATAAAAGTTTTCCAATGTGAACCCCTACAGTATAATTATTTATATCGCATTCAGACTGCACTTGGGAATCTAGATAACATATGAAAACACGATAAAGTTTTCAAATGTGAACCCCTGCAGGTATTATATCCCATTCAGACTGCACTTGGAAATCTAGATTTCCACACGATAAAGTTTCGAAATGTGAACTCATACCGGTAACGGAAACAGTAGTAATGTAGATAACAGCTCGATAATGGTTACCCTCTTCAAAGAACGTGGTAATGGAGGTTACCGACGTTTCCACAGCGTGCCAGTGAGTTGTGCCATACAACGTCCCTACGCAAGCGCGTGCAACGCCCACATTCGAAATTCGAATTTCGAATTCGCGTTTGACTTTTGCATTTTTTCCAACTTTATTTCGCATCGCTTTCATCAATAAACGGCCTAATTTACGACTTTAAAACCACCGAGGTCCCTGGTGGACGACTCATTCTGCGAGGTTAGAGTTTACGAAAAACGTTTATTACGTTTTATCGCGGGACACCCTGTATTTTGAGGGGGGAATGATTAAAACAACAACTGAAGAACAAATAATAATTTCACACGAAAGAGAACAAGGAGGCAAACACGCCAAAAAGCCATTGTTTGGACAGGCATCTTTTCCCTAGTTGTTGCCATCGCTGCTATTTGCTTTAGGGCCTCCGAAGAGCGCTGTTGACACAGCGCCACCTGTTTTTGCGTTCTGTTTTTCTGCTTCTTCCAACATGGCGGAAAATGCACTTCCGCCCACTGAGGAGCCACAAAGAAATTGAGAAATAAAACCAAAAAAAAATAAGTAAAAAGAAAAAAAGAAGATATGGCCCTAAGGACAAAGAAATCTTTTGTTTCCCTCTTGGGTCTTTTACGAAATTCTAGCAGATTCTCGTAAAAAGAACATAAAAAATCTTGTTTCGCTGACAGAACTTTAAGTCAGGAACAGATGACTTACTCGTTACTAATGCATGCGTTTACGAGAAGGAGAAAAAATGTGAAAAATGAAATGAAATAAAAATAAATAAATGAGAAGTGGCAGAGTGGGGGCGCTGGCGTCGGGCAAGGACCTTTCATAAAATAATGTCAGTAGTAAATAAATACTTAAAAAATATGTGGAAATGTGAAAAATCCAGCTTGGAAAGGATGCCTCATAACTACCAAAGCAAACATTCAAATAAATAATAATAATAATAATAATACAGGGTGTCAAAATCCAAATAAAACCAGGTACAAGGTGTATGAAAAGTCTCGAAATTGAGGATAGGATGTTCCATAAAATACCAGTCAGAATTTAAAACCAAGTACAGGGTAAACGAAAAGTCTCTAAACTGAGGATAGGGTGTTTCATAAAATACCACAGCAAAAATTAATAATAATAATAATAATACAGGGTGTCAAAATCCAAATAAAACCAGTTACAGGGTGTATGAAAAGTCTTGAAATTGAGGAAAGGATGTTTCATGAAATACCAGTCAAAATTTAAAACCAAGTACAGGGTGGACGAAAAGTCTCCAAACTGAGGATATAATATACCACATAAAATACCCCAGTCCAAATTCAAATAAAACAAAAGCAACGTCTATTTTGAATTGGAAAAAATGCAAAGAAATGCAAAGAAATGCAGGGTGTATGAAAAGTCGAAGTTGAAGACAGGATATTTCATAAAATAAAATAGTCAATTAAAATAAAAAATAAAATGCAGGGTGTATGAAAAGTCATATCCGTTTGAGGGACGGGCGTTTCATAAAATACCACAGCAAACATGCAAAAAAAAAATAATAAAAATACAGGGTGTCAAAATCCAAATAAAACCAGTTACAGCATGTATGAAAAGTCTCGAAATTTAGGAAAGGATGTTTCATGAAATACCACAGCCAAAATTCAAACGACCAACGCAGGGTTTTATTTGAATTTACGAAAAATGCAAAGAGATGCAGGGTGTACGAAAAGTGACGAAAAACCCCTGCTGAAATTAAATGTAAACCAAGTATAGGGTGTATGCAATAATGCAAAGTGTTCAAAACTGAAGATACTAAGTTATAACATAAACACCACTGCCAAAAAATAATTGAAACTAAATACAGGGTGTCCCAACAGTCTAAAACTCCTCAAAGGATGTTTCAATAAATTGCAACATTATTTAAGTCCATTTTTCAACGTTTCCATACGTGGTTACCTACATCCAACTGAGTCCAGTCACCCTGAAGGGCGGTTCATAAAATACCCGACATTTGTTTTTCCCCTTTGCACCAACGTTTAGCCCCGTCGTCTGGGGCGGTCGATTAAAAATTCATCGCTAATCGGCGATTAGTGAATAATTCACGTCGCCAGGGGGCGTTTCCGGCCACGCGACGTCGCGATGACGTCATCGCGTGTCCAGGAAGCGGAAATGAAAACAGTTCGTTTACCCCTAGCGTCGCCTCTGAGGGGACAAGCTTTTTTCCCTGAAATTCGCCATTTTTTCCTCCCCATCTCGTAAATTATTATTGCCAAATGACCGATCCGAATGACCAGTCAGTGGACACGCACAGAAAGAAAGACAGAAACGAGAAAAATACGAGTCTCGAATGAGAAAACAGTCCCAGGGTCGATAACGAAGAAAACGAAAAAAAAAATTAAATGAAGTAAAATCGATCATTTGCTGTCTGGAAACATTTTAGTAGAAGAAAAAAAAAATAGTATAAAATTAACCCTTTTATGTAATTTTCCTTAGAAACTAATTTGGCAGAATTTGCCACTATTTGCGCGAAACTGGACATGCAATACGTGTGCTTTACAGAACCATCGACAAGTAAACTGAAGTTACTGGACGTGTAATATGCGTGCTTTAAACCGCCGAGGTATAAACAATAGGTACTGGACATACCATATGTGTGCCTCAAACCGTCGACATGTAAACGGGATGTGGTGGACATACAACATGCGTGCCTAATTCCATCGAGATGTAAACAGTAGGCACTGGACATACCATATGTGTGCCTTAAAAAATCGAGATACAATCGGGAGGTACTTGACATACAATAAGTGTGCCCTATATGATCGAAATGTATAGGATCTCGACATACAATGTGTGTGTGCCTTATGGAAAAAGGAGGTACTGGACATACCATATGTGTGCCTTAAAAAATCGAGATATAAACGGGAGGTACTTGACATACAATAAGTGTGTCCTATATCATCGAAATGTAAAGCAGAGGATCTGGACATACAATGTGTGTGTGTGTGCCTTATACCATCGACATGAAAAAAGGAGATACTGGACATACAATATGCGTGCCTTATACCATCGCGATGTAAACAGTAGGTTCTGGACATACAATATATGTACCTTAAAAAATCGAGATATAAACGGGAGGTACTTGACATACAATAAGTGTGCCCTATACCATCGCAATGTAAAGGAGAGGTACGTACTGGACATACAACATGCGTGCCTTATACCATCGAGATGTAAACAGTAGGTACTGGACATACCAAATGTGTGCCTTAAACTATCGACATCTAAACGGGAGGTACTTGACATACAATAAGTGTGCTCAACATCATCGCAATGTAAAGCAGAGGTACAGGACATACAATATGTGTGCCTTAAACCATGGAACGGGGGACGGCCATAAAATCCAACAGAACAACATGGTTTCCGGTTTGTCCTTAATCGCCTTTAGGAAATCATAAATTCGAGAGTTATGACTGATGGAGAAAAAAAGCAGGAAAAAGACCATAAACGAGATAAAAAAAAATTGCCCAAGAAAGAGAAAACGGGAGGCCATTTTGTTCCCCTTTATTATTATTATTATCATCATTATTCTTTTAGCTCTTTGTTAGAATTTCTTTGGCCAATTTCTCACCAATAAAACGGAAGAGGTGCGTTGCTCGATAACGGATTAAAGTGGAGCGTTTATCACACTAAAATGGAGAGAAAACAATGGCTGGGAGGTCAAAGTTCATAACTGATGTCATCATTTATGACTTCCCCCTGAAATGGGTTAAAATCAATCACAGGTGGTGTATAATATCAAAAGGATCTGAACACCAAAATCAAAGATAAGCCGTAAAGTGGTTAATCCACACATCAAGATTTATGAGGAGTTGAAAACCAACTCCTCACAGCTATCCCTCAGATTCATCAACTCCCCACACTCAGTTTAACATGAAATGAGACCCAGGTTTCCTAACCAAGTATCATTCCAAGTTTCATGACTAGAATCCTCAACACCTCACAGTGAATCCTCAGATTCATCAACTCCTCACAGACAATCCTCAGATTTATCAACTCTTCACAGACAATCCTCAGATTCATCAACACCTCACACTCAAGTTTATCATGAAATATGTCCCATGTTTCCTAACCATATATCATTCCAAGTATCCTCAGATTTATCAACTCCTCACAGACAATCCTCTGATTTATCAACTCCTCACAGCTGATTTATCAACTCCTCACAGACAATCCTTAGATTCATCAACTCCTCACAGACAATTTTCAGATTCATCAACACCTCACACTCAGTTTATCATGAAATGAGACCCAGGTTTCCTAACCAAGTGTCATTCCAAGTCTCATGACTAGAATCCCCAACACCTCACAGTGAATCCTCAGATTCATCAGTTCCCCACAGACAATCCTCAGATTCATCAACTCCTCACACTCATTTCATCATGATACGAGACCCAGTTTTCCTAACCAAATTTTAGTCCACGTCACATTGCATGGAAAATAACTCCTCACGTCAACTCATACCCATTCCTCATATTCATCAACTCCTCACAGCCAATTTCAGATTCCTCAACATCCCCGGCCCTTCCCTAGCTTCCATGTCACAAGGCCCACATCATCCAGACTGTCTGTGCTCCTTCATTTCTCCGGTTATCTCACAACCACACTTTTTGGCACATAGACCCTTTTGAAGTTGAAGACCCAGCAGCTCGTTTCCAACAACATCTGATCAAATCAATTTTCCCCGATTACTTTTTCGCGTCTGTAATCAGATTTTTCAAAATGGCGCCCAGCAGGGGGAGTGGGGTGGGGGGGTGAAGCCATAACCGTTGTCCCGGCATGCCCCGCGGCCCCTATCGATTTCCTTACATAATTCTGCCATTATTTTATTTAAAAATAAATTCTCCCAAAATCGATTTCAATTTCATTCTCTTAGGGCGAAATAGCTGCACGGTGCACTTAAGTGAGGAGCAGAAATTGATTCTCCAAAAATGTTGACATTTGCATCCGAGGGAGCCCATTAAGGCGAGCGCCCCCTAGGGGGTGGATACACCCCCCCTCCCCACCCCCGCCACTCTGTTAGCTCATTTTTCTCCTAAAATTGGATTGGACGCCAAATTAAGACGCCAGAGAGGTGCACTTTAGTATGCGTGCTGCTAATTAAGGACTGCCCCTTACCCCCCTCACCACCCCCAGCTTTACCCCTGGGGCCGGAGGTGACCATCGAGGCGTGCTTCAAACTCATCCCACGCTATTTGGATAAAGTTGTTTTCACGCAATTTGCAACAACAGCAAAAATCACTGCCCAGTGCAATTCCTGAGGGTGTCCCAGAAGTTCTTGACCAGTGGCTAGTTGCTTTAGAATGTGCGAGGAACTTAGGGTGGTGGCACACACCTGATCAGAAAGTGGTCAGGTTGCTGATCAACCTTCGCCCTATATTCTTTAACTATTCAAACCTAGAGATATCCCCCATCATATGTTATCTGTATGCTGACTATAGTATGACATACATGTATTAGAATAGAACAGACAGAATAGAATAGCATTGAATTGAATTGATCTTATTATCAATTAAGATCAACCCTCATCCTATTTGCATCAACTTCACTCAAACCAACATGTAGATCTCTAGATCTATATGTCATATGGTCTTCTCCCCCACCATATGACATCTGTATACAGTGGTATAACATACATGTACATGTACATGTATTAGAATAGAATATAATTAAATTGAATTAATCTTATTATCAAGTATTATCAATCATGATCAACCCAAACCACATTTGCTTCATCTATGCTCAAACCTAGCCACATTCTCACCCCCTCACCAAATGACATCTGTATGCTGACTGTGGCATAACATAATGTGCATGTACATGTATTAGAATATAATAGAATTACCATATTATCAATTATAAATTGGGATGAGGGTTGATAACAACTGTTTCATTTTTGCTCAAACCTAGAGATATCCCCCCTCACCACATGATATATGTATGTTGACTGTGGGGTAACATATCATAATCGAATAGAATAAAATTAACCTTATTCTAAAATATGATCATTAACGCTCACCACATTTGTTCCATCCAGATTTACACTCTAAACGGAAAAAGTACAAATGTTGAACCTTGGTTTACATTGTACCCTGATAATGTACTGATACTGGGCTGATGAATTACACCCCCTACACCATGGCATATCACTCGCAGCTAGTAGGGTACTGAGTTGAATTGAATTGAATATGTGCCTGTCAGCCTCACCCTATTTACCTTTTCCTTCTCCCCCACTAAGTTGATCACCCTTTGTCAACTTACTGATCAACTTGTTTCACCAGCTCAACCCAAGCCTTGTTGACTCGAGTTAATTAGTGACCTGTCAACACCTCATGTCAAGAACTCCCTCACTCCTTTCCTCCCCTAATCTTGTTTGCTCAAAGCCCGAGATCACACCCCCTAACAGTGAAAAGTGCTTCTCCCACAACCACTTTAGATTCTCCAACCCTTGACACACTTCCCCTCACCAATACTTGCTTTTTGCCCTAGGCCCACCCCTTATCACTTGTCAAAATGCAAACCACCAGAGGGGTTTGCTGATCCCAATGTCAACAAGTCAAGAAACCCCTAACCACACTTGTTTGCAGTTCACTGAAAGTCAATTAATCAACTTCACAACCACCCCCTAACTGAAGTGTTTCACTGGCAACCCCTTACCACTTCCCAGCCCATATCAGCTTCGCCCTAGCCCTACCCCATCATCAATTTTTCAAACCTGTCAACATGATGACACCACCATGACAGACTCCCAAACTGCAAAGTGCTTCACTGGCAACCCCTTACCACTTCCCACCCCATATCAGCTATGCCCCTGACCACTCCCCTCATTAGTTTGACAAACTTGTCAACTGCTGATCAACCAACTCAGAAGCCCCTGAATGTTAATTAGTGACCCAGACCCCTTAACCGTGTAAGGGCTTCCCACCACCCCCTCCTCACCACCACCACCCCCACCCCTCAGCCCCCTGGCTCCCAGCAGTCTCCCTAAAGGTGAAATATTTAAGAAACCTCCCACTGGGGGCTGGGTGGGTGGAGTAAATCCTAATATTTTATTCCCTCAATTTCGATTATTTATAAGACGAGATTGTCGTCGTGTATCCTGCTCTCATCATTAAATAATTAAAGAGGCCATCTCGTTTTATTTAAGGCCTCGTAGAAAACATGGATTTTATCTCGTCTAACAGCGAATTTTAAATACGCTCTTATGAGCTTATCATCCGCTTTTATATCGATTTGAACAAAACAAGGGCGACCCCCTTATCTCCCCCCTGGATCCCTCTCATCGAGCAAGCTCTTTTCACCAGCACTTTCCCCTTCATTAATCCCACGTACGAAATTCCTCCACGCGGAAAACAGACGCTAGGTGGCGCCACTCGAAACTATTTTTGCACCTAGGCTGAGGTGCCTCAGAAAATCCATCTCAGACACAATTTATGCACACATTTACTTTGAAGTCTTTGATGCAAAACGGAAATGAAGTACGTTCAAAACCAACAATTTCCACTTGTAAAAATGCAACGAAATGTATACACAGTGTAGCTTCGATTATCCGGACAAACTCCGGATAATCGAATTTTATTACAATTGTTGCATGAATTTATGTCAATTTCGATGAAAAGGCATTTTAGTCCATTTTAATTATAATTTTAATCAATTTATTATAAATATGAACTTGTTTTCTTCGTTTTTCCGAAAAACATGCAGATTTAAACATTATTTGAATCATAACCAGAAAACAATTTTGGATTCATTTCGATTTTGATTTCAGTTGTGCTGACATAAAACTTGCAGTGCGGTACCAAAACAACTGTAAACAAGTTGTTCATTTATGTTTCATAAGCTCGTAAATTGTTTATATATTTACGATATACATGTATAATATAACACGTTGTGTCATCATTTTGAAGCATGTTACATAACACGTTGTGGCATCATTTTGGAACAAGTTACATAACACGTTCTGTCATCATTTTGAAACATGTTATATAACACGTTCTGTCATCATTTTTAAACATGTTACATACCACGTTCTGCCATCATTTTGAAACATGTTATATAACACGTTCTGTCATCATTTTGAAACACGTTATATAACACGGTGTGTCATCATTTTGAAACAAGTTACATAACACGTTCTGCCATCATTTTGAAACATGTTATATAACACGTTCTGCCATCATTTTGAAACAAGTTACATGACACGTTCTGTCATCATTTTGAAACATGTTATATAACACGTTTTGTCATCAATTTGTCTCATCTGATAGACTTAATTTCATGCACCTCCCACACATCTCATGTCCCATGACAAAATGGGTGACACCCCTTGATGATCCCTAAGAGTCCAATAAAATCCAGCTTTCAATCATTCTATGTCTTTTGTGAGCGACCCTCGTTGATTACCTGCATCGCGTGAGGGGGGGGGTGTCTCAATTAGCTTATTTTCGGTTAATTTCATTAATAGACTGGCATTAATGAGGCGCCCCGCACCTGCCCCCCCTCCCTATGTTCCCGTGACGCAATGCAGGCAGCATATCAAACCCTTGGCTTGGACTTCATCCAGCGTGATTAATTAGGATCTAATGAAAGGCGCGAGTAATTGGATAGAGGCGTGACGTCATCGGCATCCGTCATGGCGCCCACGAATAAGTTGCCACCGGAAAATGTCAGACGGACGTTTTGGTACTAGACAGGTTGAATCGATTGCTACCCAGGTAGCACAAAACGAAAATTCAACCAATAAATTCAACGTCTATTCAACGTTGAAGTGCACTGTCTATTCAACGTTAGTATGGGACGACCTCGCAACGTCTATTCAACGTTGAGCCCTCAACGTCTATTTAACGTTGAG
>JAQFYZ010003768.1:0-12640 GCA_034695085.1 Cylindroiulus punctatus | reverse complement strand
GGGTTGCTACATAGTTGCAGCACAATTACCGCGGCATTCCTTATGCCGCGAACCAAGGGCCTCAGGCGCCCTTGACAATGTGTACCACAATACGTAATTCAATACATGTATCTTGTCTGGCGATATTTACTTTCAGTTATCATGCCGAACTTATTCGAGTATTTTAAAATCTCCATTTTTGCGGAAAAATCAATGCATTATTTTAAGAAAATTGTCAACCAGGTGATTTCGATGAGAAAAGAAAAGAACACGGTAAGTTGGGATGTTATTGTATCAATATCCAGCAGCGTATCGACGTTATACAGCGTGTAGATGTTGAATATGCTATTTGTTATTTTTTTTTTTGTTCAGAGACATGGCGATTACCTCGACTTACTATTGGATGCCGAAAAAGACTATCGTGAATTTGCAGATACGCAAAGTTGCGAAGAGATCGACCTCAGCCATTATGATATTGGGTCTGAGCTGAAAAAAAAATCCAAGAAAAACGAAATGTCAGAAAAAGGTATTTGTCAGTAAAAGGTACGAAATTTTGTATAATTTAAATGCATTTTATCGGATGAGACACATGTCTGGGGATGCAATGCATTTGAATTGAAATAATGCATTTGAATAATGAATCAATGATTTTCAAGTTTTAAGTGCTGATGCTGTCGTTGCACATTCGATGGTCTTTCTGTTGGTTGGATATGATACAACGGCTAGTACGATTAGCTTCGCTGTTTATTTTTTGGCGTTATATCCGGAGTGCCAAGTAAAATTGGTTCAAGAAATCGAGGGAGCCACGAAGAATCATGCGAGTGAATTTGAGCAATTTTTGATTAATATGAGAGCACTGAGATTTGTCTTACTGACATCTCGTTTATCTTCAGGGGACATTAAGTTGCGATGCTGTAGGAAGAATGCAGTATTTAGACAAGGTCATATCCGAAACTCTAAGATTCTACCCACCGGTAATTAGGCAAGTATACATTTAAGCACCGAGTTGAAACTCATAAAACTTCATAAACAGATTTATTTATACAAGTAATTGCGTTTTGATTGCATATAGAACTGAACGACGTTGCATTAAACCATATCGCTTGGGCGAAATTGAAATAACTGAAAATTTGATGGTCGGAATTCCCATCTATGCTATCCACCACAATGAAAAATATTATCCAAATCCAGAAAAATTCGACCCAGAACGGTGAGAACTCATTATTGGTTAGAAAGAGGCCACCTATATAGATGTAGGCTTTGCCAACCTTTATCTTTAAAGTAAAACTTCAAAAACCGTTTTAATCATGCATTGGTATAACTGTAAAAAGAAGAAATTGTTGAATTACTGACGGCTGTCGATATTTTAAATTTGCATTTCGTTTTAAAGCAGTAATTATTACATGTATTTTTGAAGATTTTCACCAAAGAACAAAGCACGTCGTGATCCAGCTAGCTACATTCCTTTTGGTATCGGACCCCGAAATTGCATCGGAATGAGATTTGCATTAATCGAGGCAAAAATAGCATTGGCATACTTTATTCGAGAATTTCGAGTGTCGAAATGCACAAAAACAGAGGCAAGTTAATGAAGTCATTACCGTATTGAGTTTCTCAATCGCTATCGTCAATGATACCATTTTGCTGCTCACTATGAGGGTCATCAGTTTAATATACAGGTATCTGCATTGGATAAAGTGAATTTCTTAAATTTGAAAGATAATTTAATGTATTTGCAGGTGCCTTTGACAATGAAAGCAGGAAGTGGATTATTACAGCCTGTGAATGGAATACACATTAATGTCGAAAAGAGAAATTAAAAGGTAAATGTGAACTATGGGACCCTGGTTGGCATTCATTGAATCATTGAGTCAATTCTTCTCCAACTTATGAGCTATTTAGAAAATATTAATTCCACCAAAAATAGTGAATATACAGAATAATTAAAATGTAAAACATATTATTATTAATTGGTAATAGTCCTTGATTTCTAAAAAAAATGAGGATTGCTTGATACATCATTATGCAGGAGAGTCATGTCGAATTCGGCTGATTTTGAATTAAGATTTCACGGGACCTTGGTGTATAAATACTCACAAGGGCATTGGCAAATGCAAGTTAATGGTTGCGGAGTGTGAACACCCATCCATTTGCTCTGTCATTGTTTATTTACAACTGCGAGCATTTAAAGGGCATCGTAAACTATGTCGACGTGGAAATCTTGATTATTTACTCATGTTAGCCTTGAAGCATCCAATGACGCAATCCGCTATAATCGGTGAAGGCAAAAAATAAATGATAACGCATATACTGAGAACTTGGGATTACTTGCTTTCAAATACTGACACCGTTCAGGTGCTTTTGTGAAGCGGAAGGCAATTTTAAAATGAATATTCTGGGATTAATTTCGGTGCCCGATTGGCTACTGGCGACAGCGTTAATCCTAACTGCTATTTACAAGTAAGTGGTATTTCTGTTATGCTACATGCCTGTTTGTTACTTTGTCTTTTTTAATTATCCTGCATTTATTTTGAAGATAATTTTCAATAAGAACACAGTTTGCACCCATGGTGTTTACCTTAAGCCAAGGAAGACATGGGTGTAAATGTTACATTTACTTAGCTTGAGACACCAAATGGGGTGGTTAGATTCAAGGTATCCCAAACCAAGTTATTTACGAAGCCAAATCAGCTACAATGTAACTATACGACATTTTTCTTGCTTATCTTGATGCTCTGCAATAAACACAATGAGGAAGTGGTTTTCTCCTCATGGCGCTTGCAGTGGTTGCCTGCTTTCAATGCGGCCCCAAAGAAAAATTACATTTTTATGTTAGGTTAGGATCAGCACAATACAAATTTCTTGCTGTCATGTATTTTTTTTTAAATATGATCACTTGAATCCCTTCTGAACATACACTGTGCGTTAGTTTTTGAAATTAAAGTTACTGTTAACATTTAGACTGGAATTCAGTCTAGCATCATAAGATTCTTGCACTTTCTTTCTAAAATTGTGCATATGTTTAATTTTATTTGCAATTAATATTTGATTTTATTTGCAATTAATGTTTAATTTCTAGATATTTAACTTGGAATTTTGGGTATTGGTCATCTCAAAATGTGAGAACTCGGACACCAATTCCGTTAATGGGGACTTTGCTGCCGGCCTTTCGTAGAGTAAGATGACATTCTGATTAAACAAACATTTGTAACATAAACGTGCATGCGTGAATATTTAAAAATAACTAAAAATTAATGGAACAATTTCCTGAAAATAACGTTTACGATGCCTGCACGACTATGTGCTATTTTTACTTAGCCAATGAGCGATATCGATATTGCGAATATGAAAGAGTTTGGCAACGTTTGGGGGTAATTATCCTCGTCATTTATGATTTTACCGTTATATCCAAAACTGCCTGCACAATTTTAGATAATTTGAATGAACTCGGTAATTCTTGGCTGACAACTGCCGCAAATTTCCGAGGCCATTTAAATAAAAGTTGTAAATTTGTGCAGCCTGTTTTGGAAATATCGTTTATATTATAATCTAGTCTTTTATAGGAGTTATATCGGTCGAAATCCGGAATTAATGACGGCTGATATGGATATGATCAAGACTGTTACCATAAAAGATTTCCACAATTTTGCCGATAGAAGGGTAAGACCAAAATGACTGTATTATGGTAATTAAACTTTCACTGAAGCAGTTAAATGCATGTAATGAGTGCACTTTTAAAATGTGCAATTTAACCTTCCTCCTAAAATTGTGAGTCTCTGAGGAGCTTGGAATTCTTTACATGTTTTTTGACTGTTTTTTTTTTATCAGAATTTTGTTTTGAAATTCGCCACGCTATAAATTGAAAACAAATCTGTATCTATCATTTAGAAAATCCAACCCTGTATCAATTGAATAACTCGATCCCATGTTCGTGTTCAAAATTGGACAATTTGTCGAAAAACGTTGTTTTTTTGCAAACTGCGTGATTCAGACCCTGACTATGTTCTTATCTTTTTCAAGTCAGTGACTTTGGCTGGTGCAAGTGGTGTAACTCGTTACTTCTTGGTGTTTCTAAAAGGGGATGAGTGGAAGGCACACCGGTCGGTATTAACGCCCACATTTACTTCTGGAAAATTAAAGCAGGTATTTTATTTTTCGGTAATTTCAGGGTACCCAAAGATACTTTTGATAGACCTGGCCAATAACTTTTATATGACAACATTTAGATGGGAGCTCTCATGGAAGATTGCTCCAAAGAACTGAATCAGTTTGTTACCAAATCGATTGAAGATGGGAAAACAGAATTTGAAATGAAAGAGTAAGTAAAGTCTTGATTAGAACAAGAGTTTTTTGTTCGTTGATGTACATGTACAGTATGTGAATATTTAAAATAAAATGCAATGGTCACAGCTAGGTACGATTCATATGCAGGTATATTTTGTTTGGAAAGTAATGTAAAAATTTCTACTTTTTTGCAGCTTATTTGGCTCTTATACGATGAACGTGATCGGTACTTGTTGCTTCGGATATAAAATTGATTCGCAAAATCCGAACGATCCATTTATCGTCTATACCAAAGGACTATTCTCCCGGAGTGTTAGCTTCAGAGCCATAATGTCGTGTGAGTCAATAATCATTTTGCTATTCTTGATATTCACTTAAAATACAGGTATAAACACTGGTCGACTGCGCTTTATATAATACATATATTATTTTAAAATATTGTAAAAAATGACCCTAGGCATTGTCTTGGAGATGGTGTTTAGAAATGAGTGTACTTTTAAGAAGAATGATCTTATATGGGACGTGAATGAATTTGTACTGTTCATGTTGTGATAAATGACTTGTGTAAAATAACTAATTCATTTTTGTCTTTTTTAACTTTCAGTTTTGATGCCGAAGGTGTTCGAATATTTTAGAATCTCCATTTTCCCAGATAAATCATTAAAGTATTTCGAGAAAATTGTTAATCAGGTGATAGCGATGAGAAAAGAACAAAAAAATGTAAGGAGTAAACTCGTGTTTTCTTCTTGGATCGTTTTGATTGTTTCATAATGAATGTTAATCAATATCAACACTGTTGAAGAGGCGAGGAGATTTTCTCGACCTTTTAATGTATGCAGAAAAAGACGGATTTGCAGAAAAGCAAAGCTCTGAAGAGATTGACTTGAGTCATTATGACATTGGATCCGAATTGAAGGAAAATGTCAAGATTCATGACGGAAAGAAAGAGAAAGGTATTCAGCAGATTATTGATAAAGGCAAATGTCAATTGAAAATAATGTTTTGTAATTGTTTTAGTTTTAAATGCCGATGCTGTTGTGGCACATTCGATGCTGTTTCTGTTAGCCGGGTATGATTCAACTGCTAGTATGATTGGCTATGCAGCTTACTTTTTGGCGTTATACCCCGAGTGCCAAGAAAAGCTGGTGAAAGAAATCGATGAGACCATCAAGGACCATGCAAGTGAAATTTCTTCGTAATTTCGGATACATTTTCAGAAAAAATGTGTATTATATGTCGAATATTAATTTCTTTAGGGAAAATTAAACTTTGATACCGTAGGAAAAATGCCGTATTTGGATAAGGTCGTATCCGAAACACTCCGATTTTATCCTCCTTCACTGAGGCGAGTATAAGTATTGAGCTTAAACTTCAAAACTTGATCAATAAACGGATTTTTAATTGTTCTTTTTAATTGAATATAGAATTGAGCGGCGTTGTATTAAACCATGTCGTTTGGGAGAAATAGAAATAGCCGAAAACATGATGGTCGGTATACCCGTCTATGCAATTCACCACAGCGACAGGTATTATCCAAATCCAGAAAAATTCGACCCAGAAAGGTGAGAAATAGCATTTCAATAACAAGTGTTTTTCCTGTCAGATTTTTAATTGTTGTTCTATAAAGATTTTCGCCAGAGAACAAAGCTAGACGAAATCCCGCTAGTTACATCCCATTCGGGATTGGACCACGAAATTGCGTCGGAATGAGATTCGCATTAATCCAGGCAAAAATAGCATTGGCGAACTTAATTCGAGAATTTCGATTTTCAAAATGCAGCAAAACGGAGGCAAGTTAATAATGTTACTGGCATATGGCCATATTGGCCATATAGTTCCCATTAGTTGTGTCATTGGTTTATTTTTTAAGAAAGAAGCATTTTATTTGTAGGTACCATTGACAATGGAAGTAGGAAATGGTCTATTAAAGCCTGTTAATGGAATACACATTAGCATCGAAAAGAGAAATTAAAAGACGATTGCGTGCTGTATGATAATTATTTTATTTCAGGTCAGCCTAATTTCAGGTGACACACTGATATTATCTTTTATGCAATGTACGAATTTTGTGTCTATAATATACTGCCGCATAATGACTTTTTCTACAAATATCATAGCTTGTAAAAGCATATAGGGGTGTACATGTACATTACAGTACGTGACGTACATGTACATAAAAAATAAAATGCAGCAAAACTCTATGAGCCAAACTCTAAATGCGATTTTTTTTTCAAAAATAGTGATGCTGTGGCGTATGTCCTAAGTACAATATAAGGCGATCTAATGTTTATTGTAATTTTATTTGTTGATAGGGAATACGTTGTTGCCGAATTAGGGAAACATTATATTACCAAACGGTTTAATCTCCAGGGTTCAAATAATGTCATCATTTTTTTTTCGCGATTTTCAGAAACTCCCTACCGAATTCAGAAATGGTAACGGCAATGCTGACTCGTCAATACAATTTTACCTTCACCTCAGTTCTGGCCTCTGAATTACATGCCAAACAGAATTTTTCCCATAAGCTTGAATAGATAAAATTGCAAGGACATTGGTGGGCGCTTCCTACACTGTATATCAAGGGCATGCAAACAACACCGATATGACATGTAGCCTCTTACTGCTCCCACATGTTAACCTTGTACCCATATTTCATCCAATGATGTCATCCGCTTGTACTGATGAAGCTGATCTTTCTATATCAGTTGACAGCGTATAAACAATTGCTTTCAAACGCCATTTAGAAATTTCTTCTTAAACCGAAGGTATTATCAATATGGATATTCTAGGATTAATGTCGGTGCCCGATTGGCTGCTGCTTACGGTTATATTTCTGGTTGCCTTTTATAAGTAAGTGAAACCATTTATATGTACATGTGTACACCTACACATTTAATGTAATGTGTGTACGTGACCGCTAATCATGAATTTCATGCAAACTGAACTTTGAAATAATTCCTTCTCCAATATTTCAATTTAGCATCTGTTATACAAAGATGATACTTGCCGAAATTAATATTTTTTATTTTGTTTTCGTTGATATTGTTTCATCACCTATATCCTAAGCTAGCCTAACAATATAGTTTCTGATTAAAATTGATTGCCCCTAATCACCAGGCAACCACTGCATGCCTATGAGCCTTTAGGTATTTTATTCCTGTCAGATCGAGGTCTTTACTATAGGGTCTCTGTACCACACTCTCGTATACATGTAGTCAAGATGTACCACTAATTTTTCGTTTATGCTACAGTGTATACACGTATATACACGTATTTGTAATTAACTTTTAATTAGATATTTGACTTGGAACCACGGATATTGGGCATCTCAAAATGTAGGCACTCCCAGACCTATTCCGTTATTGGGAAATTTGCTGCCTGCCTTCCAGAAAGTAAGCTGATATTCTGTATGCACTCGAAATAAAAACATCCTTTAATAAAAACCTTTCAATAATGTACTTTTAAAAGCTAGCGCTTGCTGGAGCCTGTACGGCCATGTTTATTATGTTTCTATTAATATCTAAATTTTTTACACAGACGATGACTGAACTCGATGTTGAGTATATGAAAAAGTTTGGCAACGTTTGGGGGTAATTATCAGCATTCAGTTATACTGCTTAGGTTCACGTTAATCGTTGTTTACTGTAAAATAACTTAACTTATGCAGATTTTATATCGGTCGCCAACCAGAATTTGCGACTGCCGATCTGGATATGCTTAAGCTTATTTGCATCAAAGATTTCCACAATTTTGCTGATAGAAGGGTAAGTTAAAATTGCTATTTTATGAAATGTAATGTTAGAAGCACAAATATAAAAAATAACCATGAACGTTGTCAAAATTATGCCATGAATGCTTTGTCACATGGGGTGACATACTCATAATTTGTAATCGTAAAAACGACTCTTTTGCAACAATTCATGTTGCAATTAAGTCGTATTGCAAGGGGATGCAGAAAAGAGCTCGAATTTCATAGTCTCTAGCTCCTTGCTATAGTGCTGCATCCAGTGGTTATTACAGTGTATACATGTAGATTAAAGTGTCATGCAATTACGTAAGTTCCTTTTAGTAATGGGCTGTCTAATGTTCATCACAGTGACACACCAAAATTCAAATTTTGTGTTTTTCAGTCATTGATTCTGGCAGGTTCAAGCAGCATCGCTCGCTATTTCCTAATTTTCCAAGAGGGAGAAATGTGGAAAGCACATAGATCGATACTATCACCTACGTTTACTAGTGGGAAAATAAGACAGGTAATTTTTAGCATTGTTTTGATAGCTCTAACAATATTTAACCAATGGAACTGATTTTAGATGAGCGGTCTCATAGAAGATTGCACCAAGCAACTAAATCAGTTTGTTAGCAAATCGATCGAAGATGGGAAAACTGAGTTGGAAATGAGGGAGTAAGTAATATCCAAGATAGAAAAAGTTCACGAAAGCCGAGATGTTAATTTAATTTTTACTTTTTTGTAAAATGTTTGATGCTGGACGCGTATTACAATTTAGTTGTCATATATGACAACGTTATTTTTTATTTATTGTAGCATATTTGGATCTTACACAATGAACGTGATTGCCACTTGTGGCTTCGGGTATAAGATTGATTCGCAAAATCCGAATGATCCATTTATAATCTTTGCTAAAGATCTTTTCACACAGAGTTTTAACATCAAAGCCATCATTTCTTGTAAGTTGAAAGTATTTGAAAGTTTATAGGGAGAACACCTATACGGGCAAATGCAAACTTTGATTTTTCTTGGCTATTTACTTTCAGTTATGATGCCGAAGTTATTCGAATATTTTAACATCTCCATTTTTCCAGAAAAATCGTTTCAGTATTTTCAAAAACTTGTTAATCAGGTGATCGCAATGAGAAAAGAAGAGAAAATCGTAAGTTGTGGCAGTTGTTTCAAATTTATAAATATTACTGAAGGACTTTTTCACGATGAATTTGCTGCTGCTCATTAATGTTCTTTGCTAATTAAATTTATTTAAGAGACGCGGAGATTTCCTCGACCTTTTAATGGATGCTGAAAAGGACGAATTTGCAGATGCGCAAAATTCTGAGGAGATTGATCTAAGTCATTATGACATCGGATCTGAATTAAAGGAAAATGTCAACAAATATAATGGAAAGAAGGAAAAAGGTATACAATGCATATTTTTATTGGTTTCTACCCAGTCTGCATTCCCCAACTGAACAATTCTTCTTTAATTACATGTGCAGTTTTAAATGCTGATGCTGTAGTGGCACATTCGATGCTATTTTTGTTGGCTGGGTATGATACAACAGCTAGTACGATTAGCTTCGCCACTTATTTCATGGCGTTATATCCAGAGTGTCAAGAAAAGTTGGTCAAAGAAATCGAAGAAACCATAAAAAATCATGCAAGTAAAAATTCTGTAATTTGAGAAGAAAATGGCGAATTTTCTTTAATAATTAACCTATTTATTTAGGGGAAATTAAGCTACGATACTGTCGGTAGTATGCGTTATTTAGATAAGGTCGTATCCGAAACTCTCAGATTTTATCCACCCGCAACGAAGTAAGCTTGGGAAAGACCTCGTGATTATAAATTTACAGCTTTACTTGTAAATTAGTTTTCTAATTTCACTTTGCATTTTCTGCAGAACTGAGCGCCGTTGCCTTAGGCCATATCGTTTGGGAGAAATCGAAATAAAGAAAGACATGATTATAGGAATACCCATATACGCCATCCACCATAATGAGCAATATTATCCAAATCCTGAAATTTTTGACCCTGAAAGGTAAAAATACATGAACAGTGTAACTATGCAATGTTTAATTGTTTTTTCAATTGATCAATTAATATTTCAAAATTTAGATTTTCCCCTGAGAACAAAGCTCAACGTAATCCCGTCAGTTATATCCCTTTCGGAATTGGACCTCGAAATTGCATCGGAATGAGATTTGCATTGATCGAGGTGAAAATGGCATTAGCACACTTTTTTCGAGAATTTAGTGTGTCGAAATCCAGCAAAACGGAGGCAAGTGTAATTGAAAAGAAAGTCGTCGTCTTACCATAGCACCACCTGCAAAATCTCATATTTGAACAGCATTTTAATAATAATTTATTTGCAGATACCTTTGCGAATGCAAATGGGAAATAGTATATTAAAACCAGAAAATGGAATACATATGAAGGTCACAAAGAGAAGTTAATGGCAACTGCGTATCCTGCACCCTAAGGTCAGCATATTGAAAGCTTTGTTTTTTATATTGTACGCCAAAAAATTTTTTTTTTAAATATCATTTTTGCTTCATACTTTTGTGCATTACTTCAGAATGCTAGCATTTTTATATTTTTTAAACCTTTCTTTGTGTTGATGACAAACTGCAACAAATACATGTACATGTACACTGTAGTTGTATTTGCTTTTAAATACAGTATTCTGAACTCGATCATAGCGAGCACTGTCACTATTAACCCAAATCTGGAACATTAATTGCACGTATACGGGTATCCAGAAATAATCATATATAGGCCTTTATCCAGTATGATTTTACACCAAGTTACATGTGTTAATTAACCTATTTCTTCATGTTCTCGGAGAGTTTAGAAGATGAATTTTCAAAAGATTCATTGAACATCTGAATCAATTTTTCTACAAATTGAAACTGCCATGATCGGTAAAGTTGTATGATGAGATTGAAGATGTTATCTGGTAAAAACAGCTTTGCAATGTCGAGAAGACTGGTAATCGCAGTATCCTGCACATTTGTTTCCTATAGAATAGAAAAGCATGTCGTTACTTATTTTGATGCTTTCAGTCAGTAACTTAACTAGGGAATATATACATGTGAATGTACATGTACTGTATATAAAAATTTGAAAACTGATCAAATGCTTTCAAAATCGGAAAATTAGTATAGGTTCATTGATGTGCGTTAGTATAAATCAAGGTTAGTGTCTTGCATGCGCCAAATATACATCATGTAGGCAAATGAAAATTTGTTTCTTAAATTTTAGAAAACAAAAATGATAATTTCAAGGAGTTCATAGGATCTCTTATTTCGCACGTTTGCACATGATGAAAACTTTGTGTTGAGAATTAATTTTTCCATATCGTTAAGATAAGACTTTCTAATTTTATATTGAAACAATTACAAGTAGTTACCTGTTCGTCAACGCTTATAGTCACCACTTCACGAATAGTTACCACGTTCACTGCTAATAAAATGCAGATAGAAAACTTCAAGTATAACATTTTGAGCAACATTCAAGTTCAGCTGATCAAACCATAAGCTAGCTCGTATATTCAAAGCACGAAGTTATATGGAGCCTACTGTTTGTATGAATCTTGACACAAACTGTAAGCTTACATGAATATAACACCTGCCCATATTTACAAAGTGTCCAGTGATATGTGTTACATTTGGTTACTTGAATAGGTGAAATTTATTGTTTAGTCCGCCGAAATGTTTTCCAGGGTTGTTAGATATGAATTGTGTAGCACCAAACGAATGAAACAATAATTCTGCAGTACATTGAATAATAGCAAGATAGTCACGAATTAATAACGACGTGGATCGTTCTGTATGCGAGTTATGCATCACAGCTGGATTCTGTCAAGTATAACTGAAAATCTTTCCAATAAATCGTGAATATGGTATCCATATGCAGTTTCAGATCGATATGCGTGTACAAGTGCAAAAAAGAAACTGAATTTAAAATAATTTGACGCTGTATCCATCTTTATCATTTCATTTCGTTTAATGCCATATTGATCTCTATACAAATATTCATCTACAAGTATAATTCAGTATTGTCAATTTTTTTTTAAGTTTGGTTCTTAGTATTATCTTTTCACACGAAAATTGGTTAAAACTGCAATATCAGGGAATCTATTTTCATGCAACCAATTATACAATATTTGTATATCCTATCGATTATAACCAAATCGTGATCAGTAATCGCTGACATGCTTTTAAAGGCCTGGAAAAGTACTGTATTTTGGCCTTTTATCGATCTTAATTAAGAAAATTTAAATTCATAGTTGAGTGATTGTTCCATCATGAGGCAAAAGAAGGTTCATCGATAATATTATATTCGTTCAGTCACTACAGTGCACTTACTAGCTAATAATGAAATATTTCTTTATTAAAAAATGTTTACGAATTAATTCATTTACATAGGAAGTTAGTCGGAAAAGTTTTCTTTATAATTACTGCTAGAAATTTTCCCGATGGCTATTGCACAGCCACCCATAAGTATCAGGCATCAAACAAGGCTGACATCTGAGTTAAATTGTGTTTTTTAGTTAAACTCCCATTAGTGTTTCATCATTATTTGTCAGTAATAATCATTGCATATCACTTCATGCGCCGCACCGGTTGGATAAAGACATTTTAA
>JAQFYZ010003767.1:0-12644 GCA_034695085.1 Cylindroiulus punctatus | reverse complement strand
TTGGAGGCGCTTCAGCTCGAGGCGTCAGCCATTTTCCTTTCAACAACTAAAAACCAGGAATCTCTAATCGATAAGCGCCACCTCTCTGATTGGCTGGCCTTCAGTTCCATCAGTTCGTATTTCCACTATAGCTCAGTTCCGCCATTTTAGCACGGTGGCTCCCTCTAGCTTCAAATCCTCGCCTAACGCTGGCGTTCCGAGCCGACAATTTCCAATTAATCTCCGAGAGGATGGGGAGCTTGGGAGTCAACGGGGTTGGGGGGTGAAGGGGGCGTTGCAAATGAAAAGATTCTCGCAGCGCCGCCGCTGATGAAGTAGTTGCTTTCTCAGAAATTTCATTTTCTCCATTAGTTTTCAATTTTACATGCCCAAAATTCCATTGCATATATTATAATCTAGGTAATGGAAACGCGAGGGGCGAAGGCGTAGGGGGCGTCGTAGTCGCGTCCCGATTTTGTCGCCTGGGCTGCTAGCCGGAGCGCCGCCGCATCGACTGCACGCGCCTGGCGGCCTATTGATTTATTTATGGGGGGAGGACGCGTCGCCCAACTCGGCGCAATTTGAAAGATAATCTCTCGCAGTTTAGTAAATCCGACGACGCAGGATGAGGAGGAGGAGAAGAAAAAAATTACGACGAAATTTCCAAGTGGCGGAAGAGAGACGGGAAATGAACGAAATTGGAAGAAAGACGTAGCGCCAAGATGGCGCTCCAACCCGCTTCCGCATCTTCTGCTCCTTCTCCCAAATGTGCGCCATGTCTTGGGCGATACTCGAGCTCAGCAAGCCTCCCAACGATGATTTAAAGCGCAGATATTGTATGTCCAGATATTGTTGGTCAGTTCGGAGTCACGTAAAAACGATTGTCCTCCTTTGTGACGTTGTCCTGACGTCTTCTGAGCACAAATTTTCCAGACTAATGTTGTTAATGGCGACCATCTTAGCTGTGGCTGGGAGTTTCGACTAATAGACTAGTGTTGTGCACAACGAATCTGCCCCGACAGGTGGACACACGGAGTGAGCCAGAGAAACATGAATTTCAATTTAGTTTCACATGGCGCCATTAGGGCGAGAAGACTAGAGTGATTGGTGGAGGATCGATCTCAAGCGATGTCTTTTCCGTATCCATCAATACACATGGAGCAGTGATCGGTACACCATGGCACGATAGTTATTGAAACTTTTGTTTTGAGCATCACCACAATGATGTAGCGACACTGGAGTCGTATGCAAAGTGGCATGGACTCTGTGTCTCCAATCATAAGCCCCTGGAACAGGCACCACAAAAGCACATATCAAATACGACATTTCTAAGCTTGATAACCTAGTGTATAGCAGCCATTGGTGAGAAGACATCCCACCCTGCAGAAAACCGAACCAATTAGGCGAACAGACCAAAGAAATCAAAGCGCGGCAAAAACTGGTAGTAAAAGCTGTAAGAGCCGCGGCGCTCTTATCAATTTAGACGGCTGAGCTTCTAATTAGAGTTTATAAGTAATAATTAGAGTGCGAGGAAGGCTTCGGTTAAGAGGCCTCGGATAAAAGCCGAAGCAAAGTTATGTAGCCAAATTAAGTTGGCATTGGGGACATCGTGCATCCCGCTCGCATCATCATGGTTCACTGAGTTAGAGCGAGCATGGCAACCGCTAGGAAGCAGTTTTCGTTAGCTCAGGTGTCAATTTGTTATTCCGTCGTTAATTTTACGACGTTTAGGAAATAAACTCGGTTCATTTGAGGATCGTAAAGGGAATCTGGAGGAAGATCCGCGGATCCATGGCATATAAAGCGACGCCAGCAATGGAGAAAAAAAACCAGTCTTCACAAAGGAGATCATTTCAAGATGGCAGCCACTTACAGAGCTCTCAATTCAATTCAACTCAGTACCCTACTGTCAGTATTTTTAGTACCATGTGGTAGGGGGTCTCGTCCATTAACCCAAGTTAAGTTCAAAGGGTACCACCATGTTGTGGCGGACACCAATTCCTTCATTGTCGAAATGAATTTCTCGTAGCTTAAGGCTATCCTTTGGAAGAGAATTCCAACGTCTGATGGCATGCAAGAAATAGGACCAGTAATATGGATCCGAGCGTGCATGGATTTCCATAAGTGGGTTACAACGACAGTGTATACCTAAGTCTACATAAGGATATTTGTAAAAAACTCCTTGGCATTTCCCAACTTTTATAAAGTATGTCTGATCAATATATAGGAATGAACAGTGGTAAACCTACCTGTTGATAGTAAATTTTTTTGGGTTGTCGGGGCTTGAAATAGACCAGAAGATCTTTCACAGTACCATCAAATGTACAACGCAATGCGCTGCCAGGACCGTCGCGATAGCTTTCAAAATAAAAAGAAAAGTTGGAAATGATAATACCAAAACCTCAAAAATATTTAATTGCAAAGTTCTTACTTTTGCGATTTAAAGAACTGTAGTAAACCAGAATCAGTGCCTAGCCTTTGGGCCACAGCTTGGGACATCTGCCAATATAAATAGCAATTGTAAAGTAACTATTTAATAAAAGATATTTAATTGCTTTACCTAGAAACTTCAATTGCAAATTCTCCTACCATTTCGTAAGTCATCCTCTGTGATAACTCCATTGTAAAGCCTGGATCGTTAGGTATCGTCTTGTCACAAAATGTCACTTCTACACGGTAGAAGAGGTCCCTTGGAAAATATTTAAGAAATATTTGGATAAAGTAATTGTTAACAGCGCAAAAATGTGAAAGTACTGATTGAGAGAGTACCCACTTGAAGTATTCTTTGCAAGACGCTAGTTCATAATTTTCCAAATCAGGATCATCTTTTTGGAAAACTATAATATCACCATCCATCAACTCTTCAAGCACTTTATCCAAAGGAACGTCATAATCGTCAATCCTCTCAACACTGCTTGGCTTTATTTCCTGAAAAATGTAAATGCCGAAATTTAGAAATTGCAACTATGTCACCATAAAAAAAAAATATAGGGACTATCTCAACTCATACCAGCAGGGAAACACATACAACTTTGTCCACTTGCACACCTTCAATCGCACTAGCCTTAAAGCATGTACATGTTTATGGGTCACACATTTTTTACTCACCTCGAACAGCATCAACTCGGTATCATGTGGGAAACCAGCCCTTTCATTTAATAGTGGGATCAGATCCTCTGTAAAATTGAACATGGTGTTAACATTAAATTATCGTCATAAATGAGGTTATCTGGAAAAAAGACAAGTTACTTACGAGCCTTCGCCGAAATAGGCATATAATGATGACCACAGTATGCCATTCGCTTGGTTTTAGGGTCATACATTTTGAAGAATAATAGGACGTCACCTTAACAATACCGGGCAAATTAAATTGTCAGTTAATGTCTGTCTGATTTGAACAGTGTCGTTCTTTAAAATGATCAACCCACTTTCTTTATCAAAATGAGGAAGGGCTTGCAGGCCAGAATCTGGATCAACTGTCTCCAGAAATATCATCCATGGATTTGCTGCATCAGCTAGATCAACAACTGACTTGTTGATGTCATTTTCCAAATCAAGTAGCATTGGTCGGCAAGTTTGATTTGTACGATAACTAAATGGCCACGGTCGAATCTGGTCTACGGGAAATCTCTGTAAATACATGATCAGATCATTATCCCTGAATTTGATTTTCAAACTTGTCAAAACTGCATATCTGAAAAGAGTATTACCATGCTTTCCGACAGCATCTCCATGAGTTCACGCAGAGTAGCTGCTTTTTTAACTTTGAAAGGCCTTGTATAAACATAAATAAAATGACCGCTCATGTTACAATCTACTAATTTCAGTGAAGATTTTTTAAAGCTGCTAACTTTCCTACCTGAAATTAACCTTCTCAGGATCGAACAAGTCATTACCCTGATGTCCATTGAAATTGTCTTCTGTAAGTACCTGGACATTCATGTACAGATGAGCCTCATTACGTTCCTTCCTTCTTAATGCCTCCTGTCGTCTATAAGGCAAAAATCGTTTACTATATCAATGGTGCCCTTGGTAACCATGAGGATCTTGAAGGACCAGATAAGAGACATACTTTTCTTCTTGTAATCGTTCCACCAACTGTTCAGGAATATCTTTTTCGACGACAGGTTCTAAAGCATCCGCTAAGAGACATGAGAAAATCAGTTTCGCTTGACAAGAACAGCAGTCAAGGACAATTATATATACTTACCCATATCACTGTCTCTAATGTAGACCAACATGTAGGCATTGGTACAATGTTTAACGGAGATGTCATCTTCGTGACCTCCGAAATTATGATCGATGGCCTCTTGTTTGGTACACCGTGAGACGACATCATCATCAAATTTGCACCACTATTTAATTAATAATTAATGGAACATTATAATTGAACAGTAACGCTACTAAATTTAATACATTCTGTCATTTCAACACCCACAATCCAATAAATGAATTTTTAGACAAGGCAAAAATTATTTAAATTAAAGTTACCATACCTTGCCATCTCCTTTTGGGTTGATGAAAACAACATAGTGGCCACCATGATTGTCGCCACTATGTACTAAAACAGCATGCAATGTGTAGTGGGCAGGCATGGCTTCAGCCTTCTGCAAAAACTGATCAAGGTTCAGTTTTTCGGGAAACTCGAACCTGTCGTTTATTTTGATGTTAGAGTCAGTGATTGGGTCGTACTGAAATCTCATGAGGTGTAGATGGAGAACAGGTGGAAATGAAGCAAACGTGACGCCTTTTACAGCTTCCTGAAATACAAATAAGAGTATTAGGTATGCTTAAATGATTTATCTAAATTTCTGAATATCTGATTCCTATACCTGCAAGCCATATTCCCCTGCATCATATTTGTTGTCCCCATCAAGACTTTCAACATCTACATAATCTTTAAATGACTCATATACTACAAAAAAAGAATACAGATTATTTAATTGAAAAAAGTGAAACTGAGAACTCGATATTTCTAATGTCCAGATGTAATAATTTCACAAAATGAGAAGCATTAAATTATTCAGCAGCGAGAATGTCAGCAATGAAACGTACTTGTTTTCTTTCCTTTTATGTTCAACTGAATATCATAAAAAGGCTCTGTCCGGGAAGATGCATACTCAACATGTTTACACCTAATGAACGACTACAAAAACAAGCAAAATTGCATGAGCCTACAGTTAAAGATTCAACGTTAATGCTAAGATAGCTATGACAGATTAAGGTTTTAATTTCACAAAATGTCTATATAAAGCTTACTATCATTTTCCCCTCAAACAGGCGTGGGATCGTCCCTTCAACACATGTTCCTTTCATTTTGCTTTCCATGTTGTCAAGAAGCTAAGCAAATACATTTTATCAGTTATCAAGAAAGTTTGTAACTACATGATTTTCCCTCATCTTGTAAAATCAATTTACCACACGTGACAATTCTTGAACATCATGTTGCATGAAAGAATCTAGCGTCTCCCATCTGTTCAAAATAAAAAGTTTACACATTAGCTGCACAGAAATTCAAGCCAAAAAAATAGGTTTTTCATCAGAGTATTTACCCAAATGACTTAGTTAGTTTCTTAGTACCAACTGGTTTATCGCTAAATTGCAGTTCATAAAAGACCCTTTGCAGGGCCAAGGCCACACTCTTAGAGCAATCGTCAGTTTCAGTTGGCATTAGGTAGACAGCCTACATACAAAAAAAGAATTGAAAAGGTTAACAGCGTGCATAACATCCAAATAAAAGACAGTTCCTGTCTGCAAGAATTTCTAGTTGTAATTTTTGACAACATTCAGATGATAGTTTTGTGTACATATGACTAGACACATAACTGGGGCTGGTTTACGAGAACCAGAATCAGTATTAAAATTGCTTCAGTGAAGTTTTACCTTGCGTAGTTTATTTGTGAAGAAAAGTGTCTGTAACAAAGAATTCATATAACAGGTGGCGCCTTGATTTTTCAGACCAACATAGCCAGTATGTTTTTTAGAGTCCCAACTGAAAATAGGAGAATGGTACAATTATTCAAGAAGATTGTTGGTGCACAATAGTAACTTCACGTTAGCCCAATTTAGAAACACACCTCACACCATGTGGAGCTTCCGCAGTCACGTGAACTTCTAAGGTGATGGAATCATCTTTACAATAACCTTTTTCAGGATCTGTGACATCCTAAATGACAAAATATGGCTTGGAAATTGCTTTTACAAGACAAATTATGTAGTTTGAAATTTCACTAGTGCTTACTGTCAAAGTCATAAAATGACTAAACCCCCAATCATTTTCCTTGCTGAAGAATAAATGTTGAATTTCTGAAAATCAATACATCTGCGTTAGACCTTTAAGTTTCAAGCTGCAAATACCTTAAATAGGACTACATCAAGTATTCTTACTTCGAACAAAAGGTTCACCGCCATCCTTTTGGCTAAGTAATCTTAACTCCGCTATAGCATTACATGACCAGGCACTATCACGTAGAAAATTAAATATTAGTTTCTAAGCCTTTGCTGCTTTTAATTGAAGACATACTATGCATGGTGCGACTATAAAATCGCAACATTTGCGCGTAACAAGTTTTTGTCTAGTATTCCTATTTAACAATTGCAACCATTGCTGCCTACAACTTGCCTAAATGTCTTCATATCTTGGGTTTATCACACCATATGAACAAAAAAATTGAAATTTAACTGGATACTTACGATGAATCAGAGTCTCCGTTACACTGAAGAAAAAACCCCAGGCTGCGAGTGGGCATTCGGTCTTGTCCTTGGCTGGTACGAGGCATAACCATAATTTTCCTAGATACGAGTAACAGATACAAATGTTCAGTTTTTCATAAACTTTAAGAACAGTCAGACTAATCTAACTATTAAAATTAATAAAATTATTAATAAAAAAATCATCAAGACTTACCAAGGCAGATTTCTTACATATGTTGGTGGACTTAATAGGGAATCTTTCAATTTACTAAAATTTGGCACGGTGAACCTAAATGTCGCTTCTGATCTAGCTGCATCATCTGGAACAAATGATAAATAATCAGTAATAAGTAATTTATGAATTATTTAGTAACAGCTTGTGTTATTTATTAGTATCCGACTCATATTTTCAAGAGCATTTTCAGTTGAATAGCCTATGTCAGAGTGAGCTTCACAATGAAATGCATGAAATGCTTTAGTTAGCGGCCCAATTTTTTTCCGTTCTGTATGACAAGCCAGATTACAGCAAATATGTGTACATAGCCGTAGCTTTATATAACTCTTCAACGATTTAGAGAAACAAAACTGATGAGTTTTGTCCAAATTTAGACAGTGAGATTTGCCTTTTAATAACTCCAATCAGTTGATGCTTCTTCCAGAGATAAGCCCAACAAAGCAATATCAGATTGAGGACATGCTAGTCTAATGAGGAAAATGAATTCGATATCAAACCTTCTTCCATAGCTTCGTCTGGCGGTGCTGAATTTTGCTCCTGTGAATCTCCATTTAGATATTGGTTTTCGGTATCAGCGGTCACTCCATCATTTTGTGTTTGAACATCATCTAAAAAAATCAATCATTCGAACTGTGACTGGCAACATCTTTTACGTAAACAGCTTTTGCATCTTTGGCTATCACAGTGCAGACAGGACCTGGTGTAGATAAACGCGCTCGTTTGCGGCGCTGACATTTCAGATAACCAACATCGACAGTACTTAACAAAAGTAAGGGCCAACCGTCATTTATAGAGTAAATCTACCAACTTAATTTTAGCCGGAAGAATTTTGACATGAAGGTTACCAGGAAACAGGTTGAGAGATTTGAAAGTTGAAAATTGACAGTTCGATTATTGTAAAACAATCAGAATTGAAACAGCAACGCTCGTGGAATATGCGAGCATATCCAACGCAACAACAGTAACAACAAACTTCGCACCGGTAGGATTAAAAAAACAACTTGTCACAATGGATGGATGGCAGCAGAGCATTTTGCGTGGAACTGTACCGTAGTAGGAAGGCGAATTTGTCACCATATTGAAAACGGATTTAAAACGGTCTCAAATCCCGATGCATGGGTTGGATGCACTACTACGACAGCTTAATAAGCTGTGGACTTTTTCAGGTTATAGCAGAAGGGGGTGTAGGGCTAGTGTTTAGTTGGTTAGCCCATCGGCCGAAATGACCTAGACCGACATTTGTGCTCTCACAATGCCCTGCCGCTAGCTACCCTTGAACTTCGCCAAAAAATAGAAAACGTTCGCTTGCCTTCTCGGGTGTCCATTTCTTCGGGTTCGCTTTGTTGATTGTCTCTATCGTTTACGTGATTCATTGTGTCGTTCGCAATATTCTTCCCTTTCTTGGGAGTGACCGCTCTCTCACCTCTCCCTGCAGCAGTCAAAGAATTTTTCCCAGACACAGTCACTTTAGCGTGTTTGCTCGCGATGCGCCCAATGTCTGCTGGTTATGCAACCCCCTGAGACCAGGGGTAACCATCCACACGCGACTTGGGGCTAAAATTTTCACGGAGAAAAAGCAAACCTGCAACGCAACGCTCGATTTTTAAACGGTTTTCAACACCGCAATGAAAATAAACAAGATGGCGACGCTATGCCAGAAATGCGAACATGAAGAAGGTGCGCGGTCACCTTGCCAAGGGCGCTGGACTTAGGTGACGTCGCAGCCGTTGACTACCTGGTTGGGACGGCTCCCAATCCTAACTTCACAGCCTGTTAGAGTGACGAGGGACAACAAAAAATTGACGTGTAGCCTTTCATTCTCAAATTTAAAAACCCGGAACGTTAATATCGTTTCCGCGAAGTATTTTAATTGTTATTACTGTTGTTTTCAAATTTTAGAAACGCTACCATTTACGTTTGAAATCTGGACTTCGGAATGCGAGTGCGGCAACATTGGTCTCCGTACCCGACAATAACAGCGCTTCGACTAGAAGACGAAAAGCGTACTGCGGATTACGGCGCTTCTTTGAAATTTATGGGATAAGGGACGTTCAAATATTACGTTATCACTTATTCGCGATTTTCAGACCTCAACATGTCCAGACTCTTCCCCCCTGAAAATGATGACAAGCATTGGCCAAGGCATTATCGAATTGAGCGACCTTGTTTTGAAATAATCACTACAGACATACAGATTGTATATAGCGTTGTGGAGAATGATGGCTATAAGATAAAACGGCATAGGTGACATTTTTTGCAAAACAACATCATGAACATGCATACTCCCAGGGCCACTTCATGGTCAGGTGATGACATAATACTTGAACGGCTCCATGCATATTATTTCTGCGGAAATGTGAATTTTTGAAATTCCGAAAAAAAAATTTACCACATTCCATTGATCATGCTCATTAGTATAAAACTGGAACCATATTAGCAAGTGGAAGCGATTTGATGAGCGTGCTATAATTCCCAAAATCGCAGCAAAAAAATTCCCTAATAGAAATCGCGCTCTAGCAACTTGACACAATATGCAAGTGGAAAGTAATACATGTATACTGTATTACATGTACATGTATATGTATAGCATCATAGCGATGCACAAACGATTCCGTTGGCTCGTATTGGAGCCATCAATATTGGATAAATTACGTCACCACATTTTCTCCTTTTTCACCCCTTGCCTTGTAACAACACAGTGTAACCAAAAGCCCTACCCCTACCCCTAAAAATTACGTCACCATTTTAAAGTTTACCCCCCCTTTGCCACTAAAAAATTGACAGGTGCATGTTTAACAACTTTATTCATAATTTTCCCATGTGGGATGCAGCCATTTATTGACATCAGTAATCACTAAAGCCTTATTTGCATTTGAATTTGATGGAACCTGATAATTCTAAAGAAGTAAGCTTAAATTACAATTTAGGTGACACAAAATTTTTCTGATAATTTGCCGACTTTGTCTAATAATCTGAAATCGAATGTTTCCTGATTACAGTAAACACAAAGTTCATCCCCCCTCCCCCTTGTAACCAATGATCAAACCCCTGTTGCTGCCCCCCCCCCCCTCCTAGCTGGTGATGTAATTTATGTATGCTCCCTGTGATAAAAATGCAACACAAAATTTGTATGCAAAATTGACGCTTTCTCACTTAGCTTTGGATATCGCATACCAATTTTTCCATCAGTACAATTGTATAGTTGGGCAATAATTGTAAAATTTGTTTTCTCACATAGCCAGATTTTCTTCTCGCTTCAGCTTGCTATGTGGTTCCAGCTTTGGCAATTATCCCTCACTTGTCGGTAATTTTAACCTATAGGGGTCTCAGAATCATGCAAATTCAAACGTATTTATTCAATTTACACCAAATGTAGAATAATGGGGCCAAGGCTGATTTGCAGTTAACCCAGCTCTGTCGTCCTTTTAATTTTCACAATGAAATTTTACAACACCAGTGTATGTGCATGTGCTAAATTTCCCCATTTCGAGCAATATACAGTTTACTTTGAAATTGCAAGATATTACCAAATCTCAATAACTACTACCACGGTATACGCCATAGAACTTCTGAGTCTTTGACTTGAGGCGAAAGCTGAGTGTCAAACCAGTGCAATGAGCCAATCTGTAAAAGTGCGAAATCAAATTAAATTGGATACAATTTGGATGCATGTACATGTACGAGTATTGCTACTGAACGACGTTGATAAATTTATTCGTGCTTTTATGGGCTCGACGTTCTCTGCGTCTATTCCTATTCCCATTTATGGGAACAAAGAATCGATACGAAGCCCACGTCAATATAATGGGGAGGGCAATAAATTCAAAAAGTTGAGCCAATTATTGGCAGGCATACACAATCCACTTAGGCCCGTTTAGAAACAGTGAACAAATTTGGTAAAACTGGCGAGAAAATTGCTCGCGTGTCTGTTTCGATTAATAGTAAAGCTTTAATAGGATAAAGCCATGTTAAAAAATAATGAAAACATGGGAACAGAATGTCACGTGACAGAACTTAAAAAAGAAGACCCATGGGGCATTCATATATTACTTCATATCAAAGTGGTTTTCGAAACTCTTATTGCTATCAGTAATCCAAGGATGTATTTTTAACTCCATCAGTTTATCAAACACACGTCCACTGTAGTGTAAGTACAGTGATGTTATACGAACATCTATTTTCAGCTTGATATCATTTCCGCAATCTTATAGAACAATCGCTAGGAAATGATAGGTCTCTTGGGTTTCTATAGGTTATAGCGTGTCTGTAGATTTAGTCGTGTCGTGACAGGGAGGAATGATTTTTTCACATTAAGTAGGGGTGTAACTTTATAGTGCCAACAGGTTAAAATTATCAATTCTGCATTAAATTTCATCGATCCTCATGCATGCAGCCGTATTTTGCTTTCACTTCTCATACCAGTTCGCATACCAGCCAGTGTGATTAGAAATTAATATGGAAAACTGCACTTCGAACTTCAGTCATAATAATAATTAAATCGATCAATCATTAGATTGCAATATCAAAGAAAACTTGCATAGTCTAATTTAGGAGGTTACAGCATGTTTTAATTCAAGCAGGTTTATTTTTTTTGTAATATGTATTTTAATATGTAAAGGTTGGTTAAGCTACCGGTATAATTATTACGAAATAGGACATTAACTGTGTTCCTTCAATACAGGGTGGTCGAAAAGTTACGCAACCCATGCAATTCATTGACTATGCCATGTGACTTTACGATCATCCTGTACATGCTAAACAGTTATTTCTTTTAGCTCTTACTCGAAATTCAAAAAACCGTGTACAATGGGGTATATAACCGAAAGCAATGTGCTATTTCCCAGAGGACAATATTTCAAGCATAAAAACTGTTGGCTCGGATAACAAATAGTTTCACCATGTATTCTTTCCGGGATTGCCGCAGGGATTCACGGAAGCCACCTGACTGGCACGTAAGAAAAATGATGATATAGGATGACAGTGTTTTATGAACCGTATCTCAATCACGTCCACTGTACGGAGAATCAAATGCAGGCCAAAAAACTTGAAAGTAATTTCATCGAAATAAAGACACAATGGATTCAGATTTTCAATTATCATCCGTCCTTCAAATATGCTTTCAGGCTATCAAATGTGGAATCATATCAAAATCAGGCTATCAAAACTGGACGGAATTTCACTCATTAAAACATTTATAGAACTCGTGAGTTCAATCATTGCTGTCGATTATTAATACTTGATAATGGTGATAAAATTTCGGATGCGACCACAAAACAACACCTGTTGACATATCATTTTGGCTTAAAATTGACATCTGTGTTTAAAATTTTGACCGAGTTATAAGGAGAGTAAAAGCAATTCCTATTATAGAACTGCGTTTTACTGATCACAGTGCATGGGTATGAACATGTCAAATGTTCGCTGGTAACACGTTAGTATGATTAAACACACGAGCATTCAAAAATAAGTTGGTTCTGCACTTCGCAAGAACATTGTCAAAATGATTCGAACCTATTCTGTTTCAGACTAAATATGGCAACAAGAATTAAAGTAAATAAGGTAGATGTGTATTTGTGATATTTGCAATAAATGTTATAATATGTTTTAAAACACATCTAATTCCATGAATTAGATGTGTTTTAAAACAATATGGCTATCTAAAATTCAGATAAATTTCTCTTAGGTCTGTCAGGTAATGACGTCATAACAAGATTACCATCTTAAATTCAGATGCATT